>JAMXBB010000002.1:108323533-108383533 GCA_024138015.1 Lumnitzera littorea | reverse complement strand
AGATGGTGGGGGGGAGACTGACTAACTCGATTCTATATCTCCTCTAGGGCCTTTAATCTTTCTATCCGATTTCTAGTTGAAGATTTGCTTCCAAAATAGAGTGGCCAAGAAGAAGGACTTCGCCCGAAAGCAGGGGAGGAGTTCATACCCGGTAGCAAAGCAAGGTGCGGAGCGTCTCTGATTTTGAGAAGAATGAATTCCTCTGTGTAGCAGGGAGAAGTTGGCAGTGTCCGGTTTCACCCTCTTTCAAACAGACTTTTTTCGATTCTCCGATCTCCTGTTTTCCTTCTTTATGTTCTCTGCCCTTTGAGTGAATTGGAGGATTGGTCCCGAGCGGTATGGCGTTGATGCTCTCTTCTTCTTCTATTGGTAATGAGGGACATGCAACTGCATTTGAATAGAGTGTAGAAGTTAGGAAAGAGCCATGAGGGAATGGGCATAGTATTCAAATCCGCAAATCTTCGAATCAACCGACGAACATAACCTCCTTTCCAGTTCCCAATCTTTCCCAAAAGACTGGTTACGAACAAAACTCCTCATTTAAATCAATCCAAGTATGTTTCCGATGACCAAAAGAGGTGTTTGTGTTTCACCACCTCCATAGTTGGACAAATGGGATAATTTCTTAAGATCAAAAGTCTATCCCAGAAGCATCCTCACAAAAACTAGATTTATGAAGATCTCAAGTGAAGATTTCTCTCATTCAAGCAAAAATTGCTAAAGTAAACAAGAATTCCAGTCTGGTAACACTGATATTGGACTTACAGACTATAAATTTCAAAAACCATGTCTATGTAATCCCTACAATCCAAGTTCCACAAACAGCATGACATGTCCTGGTTCATCTAAGAGTCTGCGATGGTAACTTCAACTTCAACACCGGGTTCAATAGTGATTGAGGTAATTTGCTTCACAACTTCAGGAGAGCTGAACAGGTCAATCACTCGCTTGTGAACACGAAGCTCAAATCTGTCCCAAGTGTTGGTTCCTGAGACAAAAAGTACACAGAAAAACAGTTACTCGGAACTGATAAAACCAAAAACCTTCTACCTCATCTTTCGTCCCTGATCGACAACACATTAAGTGAAAGCATGTAACCCATTGGAAACCCACAATGCATTTATTCGGTAATTTTTACTACCATTCTCAACATAAACCAATTCGCTGTACTAGCTTAAGAACTGGCAAGAAGTATAATAGACTAGAAATAGTAGGGCGTAAGCACTATCTATGCCACATATTACAGTTGCTCAAACATGGTGAGACATGTCACTGGTAATATTCATGCTAGTCATAATAAGCAAACCGGCCATATGAGCCAAACAAGGCTCCAAATGTCATGCACTAAAAACCAACGTATGAATAAAAGCCACATGTGTAAGCAAAGTAAAAAGTATCAGGAATACTGGACATGAATGCAAGCATGATAGAGATTAACAAGCACTAGAGATAACTTTCCAAAGAAAAGCATAAAGTTATATGCCCGTGCGCCACAAACGAAAGTAAACAGATTCCATAATTAAACCACTGACGACCACAAGCATGCCACTAGTATGATCAAACAAACGCTAAAGCCGAATAAGACACTCAGCCTACAGGGAAAGCTTGACTCATATATAAGAAGTATCATTTTGTGAAATCGATGTCAGTCAGGATTTAATTTTCAGAAATTCTTCTCAGCTTCTCAAGCATATTGTACATGAAGGCAAGCATGATAGAGACTAACAAGAATCAGAGATAACTTTCCAAAGTAAAGCTTAGAGTTATACGCTCATGCTGCCACTACCAAAAGTAACGGGAATCATAACTAAACCACCTACCAATGCAAGCTCGCTACTAGTGCGATCAAACAAACAATAAAGCCGAATAAGACACTCAGCCTACACAGAAAGCTTGACAAATATATGAAAGAATTACCTTCTCCACAAGGAGACTTTCGGGTGGTGATGTGAAGAACCTTGGTGGGCATCCTCACTGGTCCCTTGACCCTAAGACGCTTGTCCTTGGCGCCACGAACAAGATCAGTGCATACTATTTAACATTAACGTACCCCAAATTACTTAATGATCAAATCTTTATATAAAATCTACACATTTATATGATTCGCAGGTCAAATTTCAATACAACTAACAAAAAGAAGGCATGGAACATAAAATTTATTTCAATTCTTGGCCAGACAAACAAAGCAGCTACAGAGCTAGTTAAACGAAAACAAAATAATCACAGTATGGCCAATATAAGCATGCGAGATTGAAGAACAGACTAAAATGAAACGGACCTTTCTCAAGATTCTTAACATGTTTCGAGGAAAGTGTGATTCTGATCTTATGAATCTGCTCCTGAGATTCCTCCAAACCAGGCTTGGTGGGCTTCATAGCATACGCCATTTCTTCCTTAGCTAAAGAAAATCCCCTAACACGGAATGCACAAAGTAAAAGATTTTAGAAGATTTACTAAACACTAGCTTCTTTTTGAAGATGCAAATTTGAATAAGCAAGAAGGAGTGGAAGAAATGGAGAAGTACCAGGTCGGCGAGAATGCTGTGGAGGCGATAGAGCTACACAGCTAGAGAGATTTTCGCGTTTAGGAAAGGGAAGTCTTTTTATTAGGGTTTATATATCTGAGAAATTCTAGGGTTAGGGTTTCAATGATTAGGACAAGAAGGGGCTTTTGTCTGAGAAAGCCCAAGTCCGTAGGCAAAAGTTTGGATTTTAATTTGGATCAGGTCCTTCTAGCCTTATATTACCCTATTACATTCAGTTGAGAAAAGATAGGTCATAAGTATTTCCTATTATGGTTACTGTATGTATATCATTTCTATTGCTTATCTACATCTCTCTCTCTCTCTTATATATTATTAAAAATAAAAGTTTTTAATAATTACCTATAGTTACCAAAATTCGGTATCTTTATTGTTTATATTTTAATTTTAACTACTATTATTCAATATCTCATATTTTTTCAATTCACAAAACCTACTTTAAATTCATCTTTTAAAATAACATTTAGCAAATACTTTAAAAAAAAAAACTTCCTTTTCTTTTTCTCTCTCTTAAACTTGCATTAAAGTAAAAAAAACAAAAAAAAAAAAGAAAATCAAATAATGTTATTTATGGTAATTTGGTATGTTGTAAATTATAAAACATAGTCTATTTTATTTTTGCACATATAAAGTAGGTGTGCATTTGCTAGTATTTATATAATTGCAAATATTATCATATAAACATATATACATTCAATGATTTTTGCCACATAAATAAATTTCTAAGAATATATGGCATATTAAAATATAAGAATTTTATCGTTGTATTTAATGAATAACATAACTATATATAATCGATAGCCTTTTTCAACTTTCTTTAAATTAAAAATAGTAAAAATACATTTATCTATTTATCTTTATGGAATATGGAATTTTATGAGGATATTCTTCTCGACTCCGCTTCATATGTATGTTTAAAAGGATAATAGGCTTAATTGAATGGCATTGTAATTATGAATTCAAAGTTAGAAATTTGCTTTTCAACACCTTTTAGACTAAGTGTATATGTACACAATTGACACCTACTTGTTTTTCTATTAAAAAACTTTTTTTCTTTACAAAGCTAATAAGCAAAATTAGACAAAAACCAAACAAATTTTGTCAAATTATTGTCATGCTTTGGGTTAAGCTATTAACTTCCACAAATCAATTATTTTTTTCAATAAGAATACAACAAATTCAAAAAAAAAATATTTTTGTAACATTCTAAATAATCCCTCTAAGATTGATCATGGTGACTATTTAGGATACCCTACCATCTGTTGTTATTCTAAAATTCAAAAGCAAAAGTCTTGGATTTTCATTTGGGTTCAAGTTCCTCTTAGCCTTATATTAGCCCCTTATAATGAATCGAAAATAAATAGATGTAATAAGTACTAGAGATTAAAATTATTACATTTATACCAATTATATTAGTTTTATTTGTTTAACTACAATTTTACCACACACCTCCATTCCTTCATTTTTGTCATATACATTTTTTTTTCTAAGAATATATAGCATAATAAAATATAAGAATTTTGTTGTATTTAATGAATAAAATAACTAAACACAATCCATAACCTTCTCCATTGAAAAAAAAAAAAAAAGCTCGAAATGTTAAAAGAGTAAACACGTTTGATATTTTGTTAGGTGTTGCTTGATATGCAATTTGATGGCACGGCACGGCACGAAAAGGACCTACGAGTTAACTTTTTCCTTACTAGGATAGGCTTTATAGAAAGAGCTAGGTTTTCATAAGCAATGATTTCTAAAAGCTGGGTTTATCAAGTAATTGACTTGATGTATAAAAGTTGGTTTTTTAAGCATATAGAATTGCATTCCTAACAACTTCATGCGGTTACTATTAAGTTGGGTTTTATATAAAGTGCTAGGTTTTCATAAGCAATGACTTCTAAAAGCTTGTTTTATCAAGTAAATAACTGGATTTATAAAAGCTAGCTTTTCAAGTATGTAGAATTGCAATCCTATTCACTATATGCGGTTGCTACTAGGTTAAGTTTTAGCAATCATTGTTAGATTACTAGGTTCTTGGATTCTGGTTTGTGTCTAGATGCTTAAGTGAAGTCGACCAACCGAATTAGTGCTAGGTTGGGCTAGGACATAATTACTGATACATGCTACGTACATAAGTATAGCATGAACTTATTATCTTTTACTTGTTTGGTTAGACTAAAGAATATTGTTATTAAACTGATGACTTATTGTGTGGCTATGATATAATACTGCTTGTATTGTGTTTGTTTATCTACTCTAACTCAGCTTACAGTAAATCAAGGAGATAAGTTATCTTATCCTTAGATAAAAGATGAGCATACTAAGTTTTGCATCATAGATGCAAAGAGACTTCAGAATTTTGATTAGAGATGGGTTATCAAAAGAAGCCATTGGTTAAAGGATAAGGATTAAGTATTAGGAGGTAGTTCTTTGGGCAAGACCATAGTGTTACCTTACAAAGGATTTAGTATAGTAGTTGTAGCCGTAATGTGTAATAGTAAAGGAATCATATAATGTATAGTTGTGATAGGCTATGGATGGCTCACTATCGTATGGATTTCTATTATCATTATTTGATTGAAAAAGGAAAGATTTGGAATTTGAATGTTTCATTAAGTAGAAAAGCAGCTAATATACAGATTTTGCCTTATCCTTCACTAAAGGATGATGTAACGAACCATGTTTAAGTATAAAAAATTTTGTGAAAAAGTTTCAAATAGTCGCATATAAGGTAGGGTGTTACATGTAGGAGATTGCAATTATTATATTTACGCCAATTGTATTAGTTATATTTGTTTTACTATGATTTTACCAAACATTCCTCCATTCCTTCATTTTTGTCATATATATATTTCTAAGAATGTATAGCATAATAAAATATAAGAATTTTATTGTATTTAATGAATAAAGTAACCAAACATAATCTAATCTTCTCTAATTTTTAAAAAATAGAAATGCTAAAATTATATTTATTAATTTATCTTCCTCTAAGGCGTACGAAATTTTGAGGATATTTTTTCAACTTGAAGTTGCTCTCTCAAATTTATATGTATACAAAAGCAATAGTTCATAGATCTCATTCTTTTCTATTTTCTTATGAATTTAAAGTTGCAATTTCGCTTCTCAACACATTTCAAATTAGACTTATACATCCACAATTAAAACACTTATTTTTTCATAACAACTTTCTTTTCTTTGTGAATGCTAACAAGTGAAATTTAAAATAAGAAAACAAATTTTATTAAATTATTCTCATACTCCGAGTGAAGCGACTAACCTCCACAAATCATCTATTTTTTTCAGCAAGAATACAACGGATTCATAATAGATGAAATTGGTCTTAGTGACTGTATAAGACTCTCTACCATTTTTGGATTGTTCTATTGAAAGTAAAAATTTTTAGATTTCCATTTAGATCTACATTCCTTCTTATATGAAAGAAGTGTAATAAAAACTAAAGATTGCTCTTACAATATTTATACTATTTATTTTAGATATATTTCTTTTATCAAATTATAAGAATTTTGTTGTTGTATTTGATAAATCAAATAACCAAACTCAATCTATGAACTTCTCCACATCTTTTCTTTCTTTAAAAAAAAAAAAACTATAAATATAGTTTTTCTTTTTTCTTCTTTTTCCAACTTAAAGTGTTTTTGCTTAGTTAACAATTTAGTAATCTAATAGCTTGTTCGTCAATTCTTCTTGTGCACTTAACTCAACTTTTGCATTTGCCATCCAATCCATGCAATTTTCTTATGTTACGTTTAGTATATGAGAATGAATTGGAATAAAATCACAATTCTGAACTTCATTCCCTTTCTTGATATTTAGAAGTACATTTAGAAGATAAAATTGTGGTATTATGTAATTGACAATTTCTTCTTCAAGGGGAATTCAATTCTATCTTTTACAAGGTGAAGTCGTGATTCCATTCTCTCTTTATTAATTAAAATTACTTTCTGGACATTTAAGCAAATTATGACATGCAATAATTAAAAGTATTTTTAACAAATAATATTATCTATACATTTAATATAATTCCATTACATTCCATTATGAGGGAATTTCTCATCTTGGTTTTCATTCCACTCCATTTTATTTTATCTCAGACCATTCTTTCATACCATACGTGACATTAGATCTCTATAATAACATACATTAAAAAGTAACATTAAGCTTTACTATCACTTTTGCTATAAATCGCTACTTTTTAGAAAGTCTAAGTTTGTAAGCAAAAGTTTGGATTTCCATTTCAATCAGGTCTTTCTAGCCTTATATTAGCTTATTATATTTAGTTGAGAAAAGATAAGTGATATATACAAGAGATTGTCGTTACTATATGCGTATCATTTCTATTGATTATATTACAAATATTATCATATAAACACACATTCATTCCATCATTTTTGCCACATATATATATTTCCAAGAATATATGGCTTAGTAAAATATAAGAATTATGTCGTTATATTTAATGAACAAAATAACTATATACAATCAATAACCTTTTCCAACTATCTTTAAAATAAAAATAGTAAAAAATATATATATCTATCTTCCTTCATGGAGCATGGAATTTTGTAGATATTCTTCTCGACTAAAAATACATTAAGGAACAATAGCTTAAGTGAATAAACAACACTCAATTCTTCTCATTATTATGAATTTGAAGTTATGATATTGCTTTTCAACACCATTATATTAAATGTATATGTCTATAATTGACACACACTTGTTTTTCTATTGATAAACCTCTTTTCTTTACGTTAATAAGCAAAATTTGACAAAAATAAAAAAATTTTTATCAAAGTATTGACATGCTTCAAATCAATTTTTTTTTAAGTAAGAATACAACAAATTCATGAAAGAATCTTTTTGTAACATTCTAAATAATCCCTATAAGACTCATCATGGTGATTATTTAGGATACCCTATTGCGATTATTTTAAAAGTTTTAAAGTAAATGTTTTAGATTTTCATTTGGGTACAAGTTCCTCTTGGTTTTGTATGAGCTCATTATTATTAATTGAAAACCAATAGGTGTAATATGTAATAGAGATTGCAATTATTATATTTTTACCAATTGTATTAGTTATATTTTTTCTATAACAATTTTACCAAATATTTGTCCGTTGCTTCATTTTTGTCACGTATATATATATATATATATATACATATTCTCTAAGAATATATAGTACATTAAAATATAAGAATTTTGTTGTATTTAATGAATAAAATAACTAAACACAATCCATAACCTTCTCCACCTTTTTTCTTTTGAAAAAAACGAAATGCTAAAGTTATATTTATTGATTTATCTTCCTCTAATGGGTACAAACTTTTGAGGGTATTTTTTCTACTTGAAGTTGCTTTCTTGATTTTTATGTATAAAAAAGCAATTGCTTATAGATCTCATTCTTTTCTTTTTTTCTTATGAATTTAAAGTTATAATTTTGCTTTTGAACACCTCTCACACATTTATTTTTTTTTTCTAACATCTCTCTTTTTTTTTTAAAAGCTAATAAGTGAAATTAAGTTAAGTAAGCAAATTTTATTAAGATATTCTCGTGTTCTCCATTATGCAACTAACTTTCACAAGTAATCTATTTTCTTTAGCAAGAATACAATAAATTCATAATGGATGAAATTAATCCCAATGACTATATAAGACTCTATACATTGTTCTATTGAAAGTAAAAATTTTGGATTTCCATTTAAGTCTACATTCCTTCTGGCCATATATTAACCAATTTTATTTAGTTGAAAACAAAGAAGTGTGCTAAAAACTAAAGATTGCAGCGACTAACTCATTGTATTGAGAAAAAATAAAGCATTGCAAAAAAATACTTTTGTCACAAAATGTCATTGTCATAGCTTAAATTTCTTATAATGACAAAGTTAAACATATACTTAATTAGTCAAAGTCGATTTAATTGGAATTAATTATTAAGATGTACACATCTATAACCAAAGTGTCATAATAACATTTCACCAAGCCATCCAGTTTCATTTCCTATTTTAGCATTTACAATAAAGCTTATAGATAATTAGAATATATATGAAATTATAATAAATGTATATTGTTAGTGGTATTCCATTACATTATATTATCTAAAATTGTCTTTGGTCAGATAAATATTTAGAGGGAACATAAATATTTAGACTAACACTTTATATAATTAAGGTCATATTTACACGACCAAATAAAAGATATCTAAATTAGACAAATGAGTACCTAAAGTTAAGTGGGTATGTTAGATACAATCTGCATATAGAGATACCACATATTTAATGTCATTTGCCCCTTCTCTATATCAACAAGTACAAATAATCTCTACACTTGAGATCTTATGTATTCTATATATAGAATGTTATACTTTGATGCCATTAAACATGTCTTAATTTATATTGTAAATAATACAGTTATTGAGTATTATATAAAATAGAGATGATGGTAATGGGTTAAGATAGAATTTATTACTCTCTTAAATTACGATTTCCACTTAGTTGAGGTAATAATGACTCGTAAATTCGTAACCATCACAAGTTTTATTCCGTGTAACTTATCTTAGATACCAAGTAAAATGATTAAACATGATGATATTACATATAATGATTTAATTAGAATATCAATTAATGAAAAGATTTAATTACATAATAATCTGTTCATAATAGTTTATGATTCACAACCTTTCTATTATGTAGGGTGACTAATAATTATTGTTAGATGGTTATCTTAGCTTTTGTCAAAATAGACACTGACTTTATGTACAAGAATCTAAAAGATCTCATACAATAGCATGATTAATAGGAATGAACTAATTGACTAGTAATTTTAATGAATATCAAAATTATGTTAATATTTATTTATTTTGAAACTAGAATTAATTAGTTTAAAGTAATAAAATGGAAGTATTTTAATTGTTGGTCAAATAATAATGTCCAGATTATTTTCTTGGTTGTTGGTGGAATATTCAATGGAGTAATTATCTATTACTCCTCTTTTTCTTTCGGTAAGGCTATTACTCCTCTTTGTAGATTGAAACATTTTCTAATTAATAAAATATTCCTTTTAGCATAGTGAGAAAATTTTGATAATTAGAAGGTTGTCCCTTCGTTTGACGAGGAATTGTTAGAGAGTGTGCTTTATATTTTAACGATGAAAAAGGCTATATTAGAGAGTCTGCCTTAAATTTTAACGATGAAAAAGGCTATAGAAGGTGTGAGAAGATTCCACCATAGTCCCAAAAGATATATATATCTTTTTTCTTTCTAGTTTATTTTAATCCAGGTTATCTAATAATATAAAATATTAGAATTTATTCCTATCAACATATGTGTGGATACCATTAAAAGGATCGTAGTTATAGTTATTATGGTGAACACATTCTACAATACGTAAAATAAAATCACATCGCACTCGAACTCTACTCTTAAGAGGATAAGACTTTTCTTTATAAGAAAAAGTATTCTTATGTTGTTGTTATTTATTTATTTTACATGTCATACATCAATCCTAAGAAATAAGTTTTTGTAATTTTTTTTTTTAATTTTAGTTTTAGCTACATTCATCTTTTCTACAAAACATAACATGTGTTATAGATTCCTCTCCCTCTTTATTTTTTTTTTCCTAACGGCAAGGAAACAAATTAGATTTTCTTGTCCATCTACTACTTATACTAGCATGAAAAATTGAATTATCACTATATTTATTAATCTTTCTACTTCTTCCTTCAAGTGCGAGATAACCCTAAGAGGTTAAGTCTTTCTGTTTTTTCTTTCTTCTTCTTTTTGTACAATTGAGATCCTCTTTCTAGTACTTTATGGGCATTGTCTTTGTTAGCATTGTTAGGCTTTCTTAGTTCTTTAACCATATAGAAAATGAAGTTTTTATGCAACTTATTAATTGACCATAGTTAGAGAAGATAATTCACAAAGTTTTTTTTTTGTCCTCATATCTAAGTTATCTCCTTGCCTGGGATAATGACTAGAAAATGGTCACCATAAACCTACAAGAAAGCAAATAAAGTGTATTATATCCTTGATGTAGCGAACAAGATAGAATTAATGCAATTTAGCTAGTTGTGTTGAGAGAGTTAGCAAAGGAAGTCATGAATTAAGATGATGAAACCTAGAAAAGTGTTTCATTAAGTTAAGAGAAAAAATATGGAGTGTTTATATACAAGTTGTACCCAAAATAAAGCTAACTAACTAACATTCTAATGACAGAATTACTAATAGTTGTATGCCAACTCATTTACTTGCTAACTCAATGCCAGCTAGCATGCCATGTGTACTACATACTCTAATAATCCCCCTTCAAGTTGAGGCTTCTTGAAGCCTTAACTTGCATCTTAAAGATAGGAGTTGATGTTCTGTCAAAGGCTTTGTGCACAAATTTGCTAATTGCTAGGTGGATGGAACAAACTAAGTACAAACAAAACTAGAATTGATATGATCATGTACAAAAATGGACATCGATGTATATATGCATTGTGCGAGCATGATGACAAGGCTTATTGGCAATTAACAATGCAGACTTGTTATCACACTTAAGATGAACTGGAAAGGCAAGAGGAACATGTAAATCACACAAAATATATGATGACCATAATGCTTCTTTAGTTGTCGCTACAAGACTTTGGTATTCAACTTCAGTAGATGAAGTGGACACTGCATTTGTTTCTTAGCCTTCTAAGAAACTAAGGTTAACCTTAACATGATACAATATCTACTAGTGGACTTATGGTTAAGTGTATTTGCTGCTCAATCGAAATTAGAGAAAGCATGTAGAGTTAAGTCATTGTGTGATGGATAAAACAACCTAAAAGAAACTATTCCTTTAAGATATCTCAAGACATGCAATGCTGCCTACATATGTATGCCACAGGGCTTTAACAAAAATATGTGAAGAGCATGCATGACAAAACTTATATCTGGTTGTGTGAGATTAAAGTAGGATAAAACAATTAATGAGTCTCCTAAAAGAACTAGCATTACCCAACAAAGTAACGGAGTCATCTACTTTAAAACCACTTGGCAACAGCATTAAAGAAGGCTTTGTTGCAGTAAGACTTGCCTCTTCTAATACATCAACAAAGAACTTCCTTTGGCTAACTAAGCAACCCGCATCAGTTCTACAAAACTCAATCCTAAGAAAATACTTAGCCAAGCCAATGTCTTTAATAGTAAATTTTTGCTTCCAATTACTATTTTAATGCAATAATTAAGTGGTCTTATGATCCTATTATGAGAATATCATCCACATAAATAAGGTAAGCTACAAAACCACCATCAATAGTTAAAGTAAATAGACAAGTATCATGTTTGGACTGAACATAACCAAGTGAAGCTAAAATCTTGGAAATTTCAATGTCCCATTATCTAAAGGCTCAACATAATCCATAAAGAGAACGTTTAAGAAAATAAACTTGATTAAGATGAGATGTATGATAGCCTTCAATAGGAACCATGTAAATTTCCTCATCGAGAAACCCATAAAGGAATGCATGTTTTTTTTTCCCCCTCTATTTGATGTAATGGCCATGAATTAGCAAAAGCATCAACAACAAGTATCCTTACAATGTTTAATTTTGCACCAGGGGAGTGATACAAGGCAAGTGCACCTATCAGTTTTAGTATAGTGGATGTGAGTCCGAGTCGATCTCTTAGAGACCTCGAATGCTAATATTAACCCTAGCTCTATTATCTAACTGGAAAATTGTGATGAGTTAAATGAATTAAAAATACTAAAATTAACAAACTAATCTTATTTTTAGACTTAATTAAGCAATTTAGAAAGCGATAAAATTAAGAACGACTTCAAAAAGGCAAATAACATATTTAGGAATTATTTCCCCTAGTGTTTAACATATGACTGCTTAAAATGTATCCAATTCAATCTCTATTATTCTTAACCGGAGGGATTCACGATTAAAGTTAACACCTTTCTCAAGCATATTAACCCTAATCCTAAATTATTTACTAGAATCTCTTCACTTAGTAATATAATTCAGAATCGCATTAATGTATAAAGAATTCTTACACAAAAGAATTCTCACACAAAAGAATAACTTTTCGAAATAATCATGTATCTTATCTCTAAGTACACATACAATTCTCTCCAATTATATCGAGATCCCATTACACATGTGATTTCTCAATCATCATGCATAATATCATAGATTGATACTCTAGAAATATCAATTAACAATTAAAAAACATAATTGAATCAAGAAAAAATAGAAAATTTATTGAAAATTATCAATAAATCTAATAGTCACATGAAACCCTAGGTTCCACAATCCTATATACAAGAATCTTAAGCTATCATAATAAAACTAAAAACAAATTGCAACAAAATCAAGAAATAAAACATGAAAAACCCCTTTTATTAATGAAAAATCTCTTCAATCTTAAAATTAGGTGTTGCTTTCGCCTTTTGCTCCTCCTTCTCTTCAAGTCTTTTCTCTTTTGAATGTCCAAAGTTATGTGCCAAACCTTAGTAAGTCCTTTTATAATGTATTGTAAAGTTTCTTTTTTCGTCACCAGATATAGCCTGGGATACAGTTGTGTCCTCAAGTTGTATAACTTACTGACCTTAGCACAAAAAATCTTCCTGGATGGACATAACTTGAGGACATAGTTGTGTAACTTTCTAACCAAAATTTGCCACTTTCTAACCAAAATTTGCCACTTTCTCTTATTGTTTACGTAACTTCAAAACTTTAAAACTTCATAACTCATTCATTTGAACTCCAAATTGAGTGAAACTTGATTCCTTTTCTTCGTTTTCAATCTAAGAATGTGTTCAAATCTTAAAATCAAAATTCTACTCAATTAAGTATCGATTTCTTTAAAGAAAACCAAAGATGTAAGGGAAATACTATAAAATCACCATGTGAAATGTATTTAAAATAAGAGTTATCAGGGAGAATGTGTCATGAAAGCCTCCCCTTTCCACTTGGGTGAAACCTTTAGCAACTTGTCTAACTTTATAATGTTCAATACGCCTATCTAGTCTATATTTATCTTTGAAAATCGATTTACATCTAATAGCTTTTTTTTTTTCTACTAGGTAAACTAGTTATCTCCTAAGTGTCATTAGCTTCTAATGCATGTAATTCTTATTCATAACTTTGATCCACTCTTTCAATTTAAGAAGACTTCCTGAAGATAGGCTAATTAAATTGAGAAATAGCAAGAATATGAGCAGAACTAGAATTATTAACATTTGATTGATTTTGTTGTGTATTCAAAGTAACTAGAGTTTCAAAGGAAATAAAAGGAAAATAAGGAGTATAATCTGATTTAGATATGCAAGGTTGCTCTTTGAAAGGAAAAACTTCTCTAAAGAAGAGAACATCACGACAAATAACAACTTTCTTCATGGTGAGATTATAAACTCTATACATTTTTTGAGCACCAGCATAGCCTAAGAATACACAGTGTACACCTTTTGGTTCCATTTTATCAGATGGAGATGGTAAAGAAGCTACATAACACAGGTAACCCATGACTTGAAGTTTATCATATGTAGTTGGTTTGTGGTACAACATCTTAAGTGGTGCTTTTCGCTTGATAACCTTTAATGGCATCAAATTAACAAGAAAGGTTGCTGTAAGAATACACTATCCCCAAAAACTCTTAGGAAGATTGGCCTTTAATCGGAGAGCTCGTGATGTTTCTAATAAATGATAATGTTTTCTCTCAACTTTGCCATTTTGTTAGAATGTATAAGGTATGGTTCGTTGGTGTATGATTCTAAAAATATACAATAAGTCTCTATAATCTCTAGACAAAAACTTACCACCATTGTTTGTTCTTACAACTTTAGGAATAGCTAAAATTGATTGGGAACATAATGGAAAAATCTATCATGTGTAGAATAAACTTGAAACTTGTGCTGTAACAAGAATGTCCAAGTAGCTCTACTATAGCCATCAATTGTAGTAAGAAAATATCAAGCTCCACACATAAAAGATATATGATATGAACCCCATGCATCAAGGCATAACAACTCAAATGCAAAACTAGAAATAGTCTTGCTAACAGGAAATGACAAGCAATGGAATTTAGCTTTGAGATATGACTGACGATGAAATTGATTCAAGTTTGAATGCTTACAAATATCAAGGTGTTGCAATGAAGTAATAGTAATATGAACAACGTGTTTGTGTATGAGCTACAATGTATTAGAAACAAAATGACTAGAAGAAGAGAGGAAAGTATAACCAAAACTATCGACTATACTATTATAATCAACACTAAGCACATAGAGTCCATTATCTACTTTTGTTGTTGCCATGAAAGCTTTAGAGCTTAGGTCCTAAAATTTACAAGAGTTTTGATCAAAAATAGCTTACAAAGACTATTCATGAATAGCTTGTGAATTGATAGCAAACTATATGCAAAGTTCAGAACAAAAAGTACATTTGAAATGGTTAAAGAAGGAGTAAGTCTAACACTTCCAATTGTATCAGCAGTTAGAGTGCTTCCATTAGGTAGTTTAATAATTGTTAGATAAGGTAAAGTTTTGACTTCATGAAGCATTTCTCTTAGAGGGGTCATGTGGTCTAATGTCCCTGTATTAACCACCTAAAGAGCCAAAGACTTACTAGAAGCACTTAAACACAAACAAGAATTAAAGCTTGAATTACCTGCATATATTGTATTTGTTGTTATAGTATTAACATTGTTCACAATTTCGTTCATCATTTGATAAACTTCTTTGCACATGTCTCAAATAAAATCCTCATCATACTTAAGTCTTGCATCAAATCTATCACAAGTACTCTCATTAAAAGGAAATAAAAAACAATACGAGAATTGTTAGCATGAATGTACTGTTTCCCTTTTACTCCAATTTTCTTTCCTTTAAACCACTTTGGATACGCAAAGAGCTAAAAACAATTATCCATTAAGTGTCCTTCAGCCTTACAATACCTATAAACAAGACCTTTCTTAGCCTTCTTCTTATCGAAGGACATTTTACTATTGCCAACACTAATAGAACTTGATTTGCTAGAATTAAATGTAGTCACTACCAAATCTAATTTCAACATACCAATTTCTTGTTGTTGTTTTTCAACTTGTTGAACTTAGTAAAAGGCATGATTCTTTAAGGCAAAGGTTCCATTGATAGAATCTTATTTCTAATACTATTGTAGCCTTCATTGAATCGGATAAAAAAATGTATAAGCTTGTTGTATGACTCAAATTCAATTATCATTTCTTTAAATGTATATGTATAATATTCTAACCTTCCACAATTGTAAATAGGAATCAAATGTATCTCATGAAATCCATCCTAACAACATTTTAACTTATTAAAATATGCACTCATAGGTTGATTATTATGCTTTAGATTCATTATTTCATGTTGAATTTGAAATAATATGAGATATCAACTAATGAACAATGCGTTACTTAGGGAGGCATAGGCAAGAGGCTTTACTAGACTTAGCTACATAAGAACTACCCTAAGCGATGTCCTGCCAAAAGTGAGAAGGTACAACATTACGCAGAAGCTGACATGGAAGTTTAAGGAATTCTTCTGTCTAAATGTATTCGAGTGAATATAAGATGAGGTATACTCCCAGATCAACTATAGAAATGGAATGCGATAAGTTGTTCATGCGAAAGTGCAGCTTCTATTGAGGCCCATAATTATTAGCCAGTTTATCTAGCTCAATCATACACAAAAACTCCAATGTTAAGTCATAGTAAATAGAGGCTTGAAAGGTAAGTAATTTCTCCCATGGGTCAACTAATAGCATATTGTAGATATCTTATTTTTACCCCTTGTATTTCTAAAAAAATTCTTTTTTAGAATAAAAAAAGGGACCTAATTGAGAAAAAGCACAAAAAAAAAGGAAATTTAGAAAAAAAAAAAGAAAGGAAAATTTAGAAGAAAATAAAAAAATATAAAATTTAGAAAAAACATGAAAAATGGAAAAATATAGAAAAATACAAAAAAATATTTAAAAAATAGAAATAATAATTAAAAAAAAAAGATAGGAAAGGTCATTTCTAGAGTCACATGGATCAAGTCATCTAATTTTTAGTATTGGATAGGGTCTAAGTGTGCAAAACCATCAAATTGGGTATAATTTGAAAATTATTTTTATTTGTTCATTTATATTTTGATCGTGTGTGCACAATTTGATTTTTAGGTAGGTCATGTAGGGTTTAATTTTAGGTTAAAACAAGGTTAAGTGTTGATTTTATTTTTATTCTTCTCTTTATTAATAAAAAGGGGATAGAGGTGTAAAGGTCAAACCAAGTTACACCTAGTCTATGAAATTGGGAAAGGGCCGAAGGCCCATGATCAAGACTAAAATCCAAAAGTGTAAGTGCAAAGCACCTACTTGCTTTTTTAAGTCACATACGTGTTATGTGCCCTGCACGTAACCTAACAGTCCCCTCCTTATTTAATTTTAGAATTTGCAAAAAGTAATAGGTGTTAAACCTCGCGCCATGCCCTCACTTTTTAACTTGAGTGAATTGATTTTTTTGCCAACTCTCATTGAATTAAATGTAGAAATTCGAAAAGAACTTAGGATACTACTAATTGGTACCAATTTCTTATCTAAATGCATCTTCTTTGAAAGTTAAAATCGGCATTAAAATTACCTAGAGTTTGATAGAAGATCAATGGTGATTTGAGCATTAATATTTCTTTTCAAGCTTATTAGTGTATAAATAGAGGGTCATCTCTTCGTTTTTGACATCAACTTCCATCCCCTTTAACTCTTTTACTCACTTTCAAGCTTTCTCTCTCTATTAATTCCTCTTAACTCTCTCTAAAAATCCTTAATCTCTAAGCCTATTTGAGGAAAACCAATACCCCCAATAGCTTCCCCACCATTAAAAACCCTTAAAAATACCTTTTCTTCAATTCAAATCATAGCCATTGAAACCTAATCAACATCTTCTCTCTCTACTTACATCAGTTGATTGGTGGTTATCTCTTCTAACCAACCACATTAGGACTCTTATGACCCTTAAAAACCCCAACCCGATACCTTTCTTCCACTTGACAACCACCTTAAGCATTACATGTGGGTTGCTCTCTCTCTCTCTCTCTCTCTATACTAAACCACCAAATACCGACTACCTACCAAGCAGCCACCAAACTTGGTGTCACCTGTCCCAAACCGACATTCACCAATAAGAAACCTATGGAAATGATATTTCCTACAAGTTTTGTCCATTAAGTCTCCTTAAAACGACCCCTTTTGACTGCTCTTCCTCCTCTTCCTTTGTGATTCGTTCTCCTCAACCCGACTTGTGACCGATTAACCTGACCCAATCAGGCTCCGGCTTAACCTGCATTCCTAACCCCATCCTTTGGTCCAACTCTATTATGTTGCCCTATTATTATTTTATTTTATTTCCTTTATTTATTTATTTTATTTTATATTTTGTTCATTTTATTTTATTATTATTCTTGTAAAGAAAAAAAAAAAAGAAGAGAAGAAAGAAAAGAATAAAAAGAAAAAAGCAAAAAAAAAAGAACTTTATTGATCAGTTATTTATTATTTATGTTTTAGTTAGAAATTAATAAATAATAAAGAATGAAAATTAGTAAATTAGTAAATAAATGAGTTTCATCGCTTAGAAAAAAAAAGAAATTGAATTAACCCTTCTTTCAAAAGTAGGACTTCTTATAGAATTTTCCAAAAAGGAATAAATTACCAAAATTAGGACCCTTTTAGAGTTTTTTTTTTTAAGCAAAATCAAATTGACAACAATTTAAATCCAACTAATTTCTTAATTTAAAATCAACTAACACATCTATATTTTCTAAACGAACTATGGAAAGTCTAATCTTTATTAGAGAGTATGTAAACACCTGTGAGGCAACTTAAAATAAGGGAATCTTTTTATTTTCCCTTTTGTAAATAATCTCGATTTGTTATTAATGCAAATAGAATTAGTTTCAATTGTAAATTTAGAAATAGTTAAAATGGGTATTTTAAAAGACAAAATTAATTTTGGAAAGTTAATAGTGGTACCCTTTAAGGGTTTAATAAGATAGCCCTTAGATCTAAATATCTAGTTAAAAAAAAAAACCGTTTTAAAAATTAGTTTGATTGAAAAACCGGTAGTTAAATTATAACCAATTCACCTAATTGGTTATAACTTGACTTTTTTTCTCGACTTTAGTAGGATAGTGACTCCAAAAATTTTCAAAAGATAAAAACCAAGTTTTTCTTAACTCTTAGTCAAGGGTTAGTATTAAATGGGTTAAGATTTAATACTAATTGGGTTAAGAAAAATATTAAAAAATTGGAAAAAATTCAATCTCGACAACTTAGTGACTCCATTGGAGATGTTATTTAATGTAAATAACTATTTTAGTTGTTATACTAACTTTTTGCATGCAACATACATTGGGATATGGGGGGTTATTTATTGCATTATAGATACATGATAGATATGGTTAGACCCAAGTCATCTTAAGACCCTAAGACAGGGGGCTATTGTATAAGCTCCAAGCATAGTAGTGTAGCCATAACTTAAGATTGATTAGGCTACCCCACTTAAGCTTCAATGTGATTGATGAACTGTTTCCTCGAAAACATGTGAGGTCACATAGCTTAAGACTCCAATTGCATTCATGAACCCTTTTCCTAAAATTGGTAAATAAAAATGATGCAGCAAGACTTAAAAAAAAAATTTCAAGTTTCCAAATCTATTCCCTATAAATATTTTCTTTTCTTTGTAAAGTATTGATGTAATCAAGATAGTTTTTTATGTAATTTTCTTTTCATCTCTTTTCTTTTTTTTTTTGGTAGAAAAGGTTTAGTTCCTCTTTCATACTGACCCTTTTCAAAAAGGTCCATATTCATGAGTCTTTCAAGCCTAAAGGAATACTCGAGAAATGGTTCCAGTTTTTCAACTTATCCTAGTAGAAGATGATTCAAAATAAGATCGAGCCCATCCTTTCACTACTTAAAGTTCAAACCAATATCACCATGGTATAGGCTTTGGTCCACTCTTAGGACCCTCAAAGTCAATCCTTTTGTTTAGGCCCATGTCGATTGAGCCTAACCATCGAATAATACTCTTATCTATTAGCAATCACCTCTATCAAAAGTAAAGGGTATGTTCCAAATATCACAGCTAGGCTTATAAATATTTTCAATAGACTCTTGGGCTTTCATGAATCTAAAATATGGGCAAATCCCTATAGAAGAATTATTAGGGTGGACGATCTCTTTACTTAGTTTGCAACCCCATCGAGCTACAATGAGAAACTCTTGTACTAGCTTTGATGTTTGGCAACAACATAGAGTCAATGCTTATATCTTGGTAGCATTTGAGACTGTTTTGTTTCCTAATGGTGTATTTCACATACATCACAAGATTGCAGAGCCAGTAACCTAGTTTTTAGAAGGAAAGTCTTACATCTCGATGCTATTAGTTGAACCAACCAAATTATTCAGTTGTCTCCAAGAAGAAAATAATAGAGACTTAAAGACCAATATGGCCTTACTAATGGTTTGGTTCATTAGTTATGTCCGGAGCTATAAACTTGACTTCTTCCACCAGAAAGGCATCTAAACCATGAAAATCCATTGAGGCGTTTGCTACTATCATTGAATTACCTGAGAATGTTTCTACCTATTATTAGGTCAGAGCTTCTTGAAAATTTCGTATTGAAGATATCTTTGGGTTACCAAATGGATCAAGGCAACTAAGTTGAAGAAAAGAAAGAAGATGGAAGGGAGCTAAGACACTACAAGAAAAAGAGGATCTAGACTTTAGGGATCATTTGTAATAAATTTTTAATAATGTATTGGAAATTTCAAAAATGCAATAAAAATCTTTTTTCTTGCCACATCATAGTTAGTTTGCCAATTCCCCTCTCTTCATCCACATGCACTCATATTGCATTTCTGATCTGCAAATGTTCATTAGCTTATGAGAAGAAAAAATAAAAGTAAAATTTTCTTGAGAGAGTCATATCCTTAGGCCTCTTATTGTAAATATTCGATTTTGTTTACATGTCCTTTTCTTATTACCTCCATTCTAACTCTTTCCATTCTTTTATCAACTCTCACTTATACATCCTTAGGATTATATTATCAATGATTAATTGTAAATATTTAGGCTCTTGATCCCTTAGAAATGTTTTTCTACTCCTTTCTCATAACTTATAAATAAGCCTTATCCCTATAATAAATCTTTTTCTCTCTCTCAAAAGAAAAATGGTTTTTTTTTTAAATAATAATAAAAAAATTAAAGAGTTGCTAACAAGTGAGAATTTTTATCAAGAGCAATGGCTAAGGAATTCGCTCAATATGAAGTAAGCCATGTCTAGAATAGGATTGGAGTAAGAAATCATGCCTCTGTGTGTGAAATTTGTACAAAAATTGGATCCAAAGTGAAGGGGTTAGGCTATTTTTTAGCCGAGATAGAGGGGGGAAATCACGGGAAAGGGAGAGAAAGAAAAGGAAAATATTGATGTGGCGCGCTACGCCAACTAACTCGACCACCCACAACATACCACAAGTCCTCACATTATGCGTAGCATGCTACATGGCGCCACATCAGTCCCGTTGTCCAGCCCGATGCTGCCACATGTCAAGATATGTAGTGCAATGAGATCTTGATATATAGCAGTTCCCGATGTGATAAAAATAAAAATCTTTTGTATGCTTTCACCAAGATTCGAACTCTTGACCTCGTGCTCAAACCTAATACCAAGTTTATATGATTATTCATTAGGTCGTTAGCTTATGCCTTGTCTATATATACAATTAAATTGCACATATAAACTAGGTCAGTCTAGGCTAGATTTAAATCTAAACCTATGCCCAACGATCTCACTTCTAAACTTATTTTAAATTTAAAAAATCTATTATATTAAATTGTTATTTTCTAAACTCCCTAAAATCTTCTATTTTTTTCAAGTTTTTCTATTTTTTGTGACTTTTCAATTTTCTAAAATTTTTCAAAATTTTTTCAAATTTATAAATTTCTTATTTTTTGTGGTTTTTTTCTTATTTTCCTATTTTTTTATATTTTTCCTATATTTTTTTTATGCTTTTTCCTATTTTTTTTATTTTTCTAAACTTCTTATTCTTTTCTAAATTTCTTAATTTTATTTTATATTTTCTATTTTTTTTTTTGTGTTTTTCCTAATTTATGACCCCTTATCCTATAAAAAAAATAAAGAGGGTAAAAATTGAATGTCTACAGCTACTCTTCTTTGTGATAAAGTTTGAACAAAACTTTACCACAAAGACAAAGAGACACTATTTTTGCGCTAAGGATGACTTTAAAACAATCGACTAGCTATTTTAGACTCGATCTACTAAGGATTTAATGAAAATGTGTAAGAGAGAAGAAGTGCTTTAAGGGTTGGAAAAGGAAAAATGAAGCCTGGTTGTGCCATTCTAGGCTCACTAACCTAGGTAGGAGTGTCTATAGGGGATAAGTAACCTTATGTTGGAATTGATCTAAAGAACCTGGTTGTGCCATTCTAGGCTCACTAACCTAGGTGGGAGCGTCTCTTGAGGATTAGCAATCCTAAGCTAGGATCAATCTAAAGAACCTGGTCGTATCTATTTAGGCTCACTAACTTAGTCAAGAGTGTCTCTTAGGGATTAACAACTCTAAGTTAGGATTGATCTAAAGAACCTGGTCATGCCTTTCTAGGGTCGCTAACCTAGATAGGAGCATCCCTTGAGGAATAGCAACCTTAAGTTGGACTAAATGAAACACCCTATGGGCTTGTTAAGAGAATACTGGTGAAGGAGAGCGCCCTATAGGCTTACCAAGAAGAAAATGATGAAGTGAAGTGCCCTATAGGCTCACTTGAGAGAATTTGGTGAACAACAATGCCTTATGGGCTTGCTAAAGGAAATTGAAGGATAGAAGTGCCCCATGGGTTTGCTAAAGAGAAGAATTGAATGGGTGGAAGGTAGGATAGCCATTTTAATGGTTGACTAAGATTGAACTTGTCCAAAACACTATCCAATTTGAGGAAAACTCTTTGGTGAAAACCATTTACGTTAAAAATGAAATATTGGGGATAATTTCCTTTTTGGGATAGATTTGAAAACTTTGCCACTTGGGCCGACATAGACTTGGAATAAAGATACTTTCTCTCTCTTTTTCTTTTTCTTTATTAGCCTCCTTTTTCTTTAGTATTTTCTTCCATTTTTTTTTTTTTAGTTTGCTAACAAGTAAAGAAACTTTTCTTAATAATCACATAGGGCCTCTTATATTCCCCCTAACCTTGATGTTGAGCCACTTGGTGGGGCCTTGTGATTTCAAACACCCTTATTTTTTAAGGAAAAGGTAACTCATGACTAGTTTAGTCGAAGAGGACTTCCTTGCAAACTCTTGGCCCAGATTACACTCTTAACTACAATCCCAAAATTATAGTCCATTTTGCATGTGATACGCCTTGATCAATCCATTAAGTCTTTTTTCGATTTAACATTATAAATTTAGGCTTTTGGTCCAAGGGTTTCAAAAGGAACTAATGAAAAAGCCTATGTTGAAAGAAATATTAATCCCGAGTATACAAGTCGAGAACTTTAGGAAAAATTTAGAAATTTGCTTGCCCTAGTTTCAAAAACAACTTTTATTAAAAGATAAATTACCTTTTAAGATAGGAAGAGCTTTTATTTTGTAAGGGTGGTATTGCGGGTGGGAAGGCTTGGTGTGATTTAGCATAAGAGAGGCTTTAAAGTGGACATAGAGCTTTTAGGTTTTTGGGCTTAGATTGTGATTTAGAGCCTTACGTCTTTGGGGCTATTTGGGCTTTGACTTTTGATTTGACTGCCCCTACTAAGATATGATATGGCTTTTGACTTACACTTGGGCCTAATTTTCCAACCTCTTTTCCTTATCTTTTCTTTTCATTTTTCTTATTATTACTTTGCCCCATTGTTCTCTTGCTATTCTTTCTTTTCTTTTGGTCCCAAGAATGTTTGTCTCCATTGCCAAGTTTTTACCTTTTAAGCGATTCTAGGCCTAAAATCTATGGATTTCTATTGTATGGGCTTAAGTGAGGTAAGTATAAGCTTAAGGTGTTTAAAAAGGATATGGCTCTTATTTCAAAAGACATAACTTATCATAAATAAAAGTTTCTTTTGAATTTAATGTTACTAAAGCATGCATAAACCAATTTTAATCCCTCTCTCCTTATCAATGACCCTAACCTTCAAATTACCTCATTATGGGATGGTTCTTGACATAGTTTAAATTTGAAAATTCTTCTAATGGGTCCAACGAGGTGAACAAGAGATGATCATGTTTAGAATTTGAAAATGAATGCCTAACTTTATTTTAATCTACGTATCACATTCAAAGTGGACCACCTTTAAGGAATGAGTCCAAAGTATCATCACCATCATGTCACTCAACTTTCAAGGTGTTTCAAGTTAGTACGTGGGAAATAGTTTGCCTCTTTTCACTCTAAACCTTTTAAAAGTGAGTTACTGATTTTTTAAGGAGGAATTTATTTGCCCTAGTAACATTACAATCTTTCAATTGAGAAGGCAATTATATTATTCCAGCTATTATAGACTTTATTAAAAAAACAACTTTCTTTGCCCCTATCTTAATAAGCATCCAACTACTTAAAACAACCCGGGAGCTTATTAGAAGGCATAGGTATACTCAAAGGAAATAGTGTTTCAGGCGAATCAGTTGAACTACTCCCATGACTTAAATAAGGACTTGCTTATTGTAGCTTTGGTTGAATGACTTTTGCATCAATCAGGTCTTGAATTTTATTCTTCAATCATTTTTTAGTAGAGTGCCCCTTTTGACCCATATGATAGTCGCATCATGCTTCTGGGTCAAAGCTGCATGGTTTTTAATTTAGATTAGGGGCTTCACAAGCTGTAATCCTTGTTGCTTTCAAATGATGAAAGATTTGGGTAATTGAGATCCTTAATCGAGTGAATTTTCTCCTCTAAGTCCCTAGGGCTTGTTCTTTCTCACTCTTCCTTGCTGCCAATCTTTAATGCTACCACAGAAGAGTTTCTAGTTATAGTTGGGTGGGGTCATGAATTAAGTAAAAAGATTATACAACTTAATAATTCTCCTATAGGGATCTATCCATATTTTGCATAGTTTAGATTCACAGAGGCCTAGGAGCTTTTTGAAAATCTTTGCAAGGCTAACCATAATATCTGGGACATATTTTCTATTTCCAATATAAGGGACTCCTAACAGATAGGAGTATTCTTCAACGGTTAGGCTTAGTTGGCATGGGCCAAAGTGAAAAGACTGATTCTAAGGGTCCTAAAAGTAGATCAAAGCCCATACAATGGTGACATTGGTCTAGACTTTGAGCAAAGAGAGGATGGGCTTATTCTTGTCTTCAATGAATTTCTGGTGGTTTGGATCAAAAAATTGAAACCATCTTTCAAGTATCCCCTTGGGCTCTAAAAGCTCATGGATATGGACTTCTTTGAAAAGGGCCTATGTAAGAAAGAACTTAACCATTTTCTACAAAAATGATGAAAAGATAATTACATTAGAACTAACTTATTTACAAAAGGAGTACATTGATATTTATAAGAAGAAAACATTTACAGGGAAAAGATTAGGAAACTTCATAAACTTTTTTTGTAGTTTTGCCACATCGTGTCAATTTACCGATTTTGGGAAAAGGGTTCATAAATGCAATTAAGGTAGGTTCTAAAAAGGTCCTTAAGTTATGTGACCTCACTTGTTAAAGAACACTTTCATTGGTTATATCGAGCTTAATTGAGGTGGCTTAATCAATCCCAAGCGGTGGTTATACCACAGTACCTGAAGCCTATACAATGGCCCCTCTTCTAGGGTCTTAAGATGGCCTAAGTCTGACTACATCTACCCTGCAACAAATGTGCCCCCCCCCCCATATCTTATTGTATGTGATATGCAAGATAATAGTACATACATGAAGTTAATAACATAAACTAAAAGTGAATTCTAGGAGAAAAACATGGAAAGAAGCTTCAGGTTTTTTCTTTTCTTTCTAACAATGTCACCTTATTAGCTATTTACCAAACCCTAAAGAATGTATGCAAGAAGGGTGCGTTCTAGAGTTCTTTAAACTCTGTGACCTCACGCGTTTGTGAAAAAATGGTTCCTTAGTCTCATCGAAGTTTAAGTAGGGTGGCCTAATCAACCTTGAACGGTGGTTACCCTACTACGCCCAGAACTTACACAATGGCTCCCTGTCTTAAGATCTTAAGATGGTTCAACTGTATCTATCATGCATTCATGGCACAAGAAATAAACCCTTTAACCCCCTAAATGGTCAAATACATAAAACTAAACTTGCAAAGATGTTAGTACAATTATGATACAAAGAACGAATAAGTAAATAAATTGCACTAAGGTAATTTTTTAGAGATTAATTTTAATTTTGGAAAGTTAAATGGCTAACCCATCTTAACGTCCCCAATGAAGTCGCCAACCTATCAAGCTTAGTTTTTTACCCCTTACTTCTTTCTAACTTAGGTCTTCTTTAAACCAACCAGTATTAAACTCTTCCCAATTAATACTGACGCTCGACTAGGATTTAAAGAAAATCGGTTCTTTTTGTATTTTCAAAACACTTTGGAGTTGTCATTGGACCATAGTCAGGAAAAAGAGTTAAGTTATAACCAATCTATTTAATTGGTTATAGCTTAGCTGCCGATCTTAACGATTAAAACCAATTTTGTAAAATGGTTTTTTTTTTTTTTTTAAACCAAAGATCTGGATTCGAGGGTTAGAAATTTTAAACCCTTATGGATACTATTAACTTTTCAAATTTAATCTTAATCTTAAAAATCATCTTTTAATTTCATAAAACAAAACTCAAATATTAGTTATTCTAATTGGATAACTTAAGTAATCTAAACTAAAAAAAAAAAAAAGAAAATTAGGTTTTTTATTTTTTTTCTTTATCCTTACCCTATAGGTGCTTATATACCCGCTATTTGGGATCAGACGTACATGGTTCTTTTAATAAAAACTTTAGTGGATTGATTTGATTTTAATTTTTGAAAAGAGATCGGCTTTTCGTCTTATCCAGTTCAATTCATTTAAGGAGATTTTTCTAAAACAAAAAGGTCTTAATCAGGGTTTTATTTTTGAAAAATCTAAAAGAAGTCCTAATTTGTAAAGGGTCTATTTTTTTTTTTCTTATTACAAGTTGAATGTACATAAATAAATAAATAAAAATCAATTTGAAGAGAACCAGACTAGGGAGAGGACTTGGACACGCAGGTTGGGGTCGATACGTAGGTCGAACTCGGGTTGGTGGGTCGAGTGGTTGGGTTGGAGCTCAGATCGGGTCGGGCTTCCAATGTCTCTAATAACAGCGTTGGTAGAAGGCGGTTTAAGGCGATTCAGGTAGCAAATCAAGGGGGTGAAGAAGTTTTCATGAGTTTCTAATTGGGATTAGTGGGGTAGAGAGAGTGCCGTGGCTTGGGGTGGTCGTTTGGTGGTTATTCAAGGCGGTAGTCGACAATGGTCTTGGGGTCTTTAGCGTGGTGGCAACTAGGGGTGAAGGAGATGTATGGGTAAGGGTTTTGGGCGGTGAGGAGCTTGACCGTGTGGTTAGTTTGGGATTGGGGTGGTGTTTCAAAAGTGGATCGCGGTGGTGGCTAGGGTTTAGTGGTAGATGTTTGGCTATGTGGCTAAGAGCCATGGTGGCAGTTGTGGGGGGTACTAGCTAAAAGCTGGGAGTATGGGGGTTGTGGCCATGGTGTTGATTTTGTTCGAAAGCTACGGTTACAGACAGAAAATGAGAGAGAGAAGGTTTATGAGTGAAGATTTCTGCTTGTGTGTGTTTATGTCTTCATAGTGAGCCCTTAAAGCCCCTTTCATACGCGAAATTAACCCAGAAAATAAGGAAGCTAGAAATCGGATTAAATGACAATGTCCAAATTTTTATTTTTTTATTTTTTTCTAAATTTTGAAGCTCGATTTGAATGCTTATTTGACCGAATCTAGATGTGTTCTTTGGTTCAATTCAAAGTAGGCCATGTTTAGAATAGGATTGGAGCAAGAAATCATGCCTCTGTGTGTGAAATTTGTGCAAAAATTGGATCTAAAGTGAAGGGGTCAGGATGTTTTTTAGCTGAGAAAGAGGGGGGAAATCGCGGGAAATAGAGGAGAAAGGGAGAGAAAAAAAGGAAAATGTCGATGTGGCACACCACGTAGTGTCACATCAGCCAACCCGACCACCCATAGCGTACCATGTATCCTTACGTGACATGTGACAGCTGACATAGCATGCTATGTCAGCCCGTCGTCCAACTCGCTAATGCCACATGTTAGGACACGTGGCGTAATGAGATCCTAACATGTGGTAGTTCCCGATGTGATAAAAGTAAAAAGCTTTTGTATACTTTCACTAAGATTCGTACCCCTAACCTCATGCTCAAACCCAATGTTAAGTTCATATGCTTATCCGTTAAGCTGTTGTTTGTACCATGTCCATATGTGCAATATGGATTAGATTAGCTTAGGCTATATTCAAATATAAGCCTAAACCCAATGGTCTTACTTCTAAACTTATTTGAAATTAAAAATATCTATCCTATTAAATTGTTATTTTCTAAATTCCTTAAAATCTTCTATTTTTTGTAACTTTTTAATTTTCTAAATTTTTTCAAACTTTTTCAATTTTTAGTATTTTATAAATTTCTTATTTTTGTGTTTTTTTTTTCTTATTTTCCTTTTTTTTATATTTTTCCTAGATTTCTTATTTTTTTTATGCTTTTTCCTATTTTTAGATTTTTTTTATTTTTCTAAACTTCTTAATTTTTTTTTGGATTTTCTTTAATTCTCTATTTTTTTGTTTTTTTTCTAATTTAGGACCCTTTATCCTATAAAAAAGTAAAGGAGGCAAAAATTAAGTATTTACAATTGTCCCTGTGATCACCTCAAGTGATATTGAAAGATCTTTTGCCTTGAGTAGCCCATGAAAAGAGGACCCCCTTGAAGAAAGGATTGTCAAGTGATCTTGAGCAAAGTCAAGAGAAAGAGTGAATTTACAAAGGCTCGCATGTGTGAAGAACTCAAACCAGTTAGTAATTCTATATTAAAAAAAAAAGAGAGAGAGAAGGGAAAAGGATAAGTTTTTCTTTAAATCGACTCCAAATTGGTATATCTGTCCACATCAATCTTTTTACCCAGCTTCGACTATGTTTAACCTTGATGCCGAGTCTTTCAAGCATGAGTCTTACCTTAATTCTCTTCCCACTCGACCTTAGGGCTTAGTTTTGTTGCTTTCAAACATGAGTCTTACCTCAATTTTCTTTCCATTTAGTCCTAGTGACTATTTTCAAATATTTACTTAAGTTCAAATAAAGGATTCTAGTCCCTAGTGTCTAATCCAAAATCTCTTTTTATCAGTTTAGGGGGCCTTGCTCCTAACAATCAGATAAAGTAACCACAATGACTCAGTCTTTCTCTTAACTTAACCCTTGAGGTCAATTTTGTCAAATCTAAGAAAATTGCACAATTAGTAAAGTTTTTTAAGAAACTTGATTAAATTTTTCAGTAGCTATCAATCCAAGATGGTGATTCAATTTTGTTTAGATCCATCAATCCAAGATGCAATCAATTTTTTAGTAGCGATTAATCTAAGATGGTAATTCAAATTTTTAAATCCATCAATCTAAGATGGAATCAATCTTTTTGTAGCCATTAATCTAAGATGGTGATTCAAATTTCCAAATCTGTCAATCCAAGATGAAATCAATTTTTCAAAGCTGTTAATCCAAGATGGCAATTTGGTTTCTATTCAAGCCCATTAGTCCAAGATGGTGCTAAGCCCATTAATCCAAGATGGTGTTAAAATTTTCATATCTATTAATCCAAGATGGAATCAATTTTTCAAAGCCATCAATCCATGATGGAGATTTAGTTTTGGTTTAAGCCCATAAATCTAAGATGGCGCTAAAGTCATCAATCTAAGGTGGTGTTAAAGTTTTCAGGCCCGTCAATCCAAGATGGTGCTAAACCCATTAATCTAAGATGGTGTTAAAATTTTCATATCTATCAATCAAGATGTAATCAATTTTTCAAAGCCATCAATCCAAGATTGTGCTAAAGTCGTCAATCTAAGATACTGTGAAAGTTTGCAAGCCCATCAATCCAAGATGGTTCTATACTCATTAATTCAAGATGGTGTTCAAGTTTTTATATACCCATCAATCTAAGATGGTGTTTAAGTTTAGTTAAGACCCATTAATCCAAGATGGCATTCAAAGTTTTTTATAATATCCATCAATCCAAGATGGCATGTAGATACTTGCTTTATCCATCAATCCAAGATGGTGCCCACATTTGGTGCTAAATTTAATAAAGTAAAAAACCATCCATCCAAGATGGCCATTTCACATTTACTTCATTTTTCCGTCCATCCAATATGGCATCTTTAGGGTTCTAGCCAGCTTATAAAGTGCTACCCCATCTCACATTTCCTTTAAAGGTTATAGTTAGCTTGTAGAGCACTATACTATTTTTAAACCCACTCTTGTTTCTCAATTAGTCCCTAGAGCATCCTCTTTCTCTTTCAACTTATCTTTCATAATTCACCTAAATCCCTAGAGAATTAGGCCTTAGATAGATAGCTTTTGTAATGCTTCTTAGGACAGGTACCTTTTTAGGGCAAAAACCATGTCTCTTTTTGTCTTTATAATAAAGTTTTACTCAAACTTCACTACAAAAAGAGGCAATTGTAGATACCTTATTTTTGCCTTTTCTATTTTTAAGTACAAAGAGAGGCAGCTGCAAACACCTCATTCTTGCCTCTTGTATTTTTAAGATTTTTTTAAGAATAAAAAAAGGGTCTTAATTGAGAAAAAGCATACAAAAAAAGGAAATTTAGAAAAATACAAAAAATAAAAAATTTAGAAAAATCACAAAAAATACAAAAAAAAAATCTTAAAAAACTAGAAATAATAAAAAAGATAGAAATTGTAATTTCTAAAGTGATCTCGTTTTCAGTATCGAATAGGGTCTAAGTGTGCAAAACCATCAAATTAGGTGTAATTTCAAAATTATTTTTATTTGTTCATTTATTTTTTTATCATATGTGTACAATTTGATTTTAAGGTAGGTCATGTAGGGTTTAATTTTAGGTGAAAACAAGGTTAAGTGTTGATTTGATTTGATTTTTATTCTTCTCTTGATTTTTTAAAAAAAAGGGGGGGTGAAGGTGTAAAGATCATACCGGGAGTAAATTAGCAAAGGGCTAAAGGCCCATGATCAAGACCAAAGTCCAAAAGTATAGGTGCAAAGCGCCTGCTATGTTTTAAGCCATACGTATGCAGTGCACATGGGGGCTAGGGTGTGTGGTATGCTACACATGACCTAACATCCCCTTCCTTCTTCAATTCCAAAATTCGCAAATAGTAATGGGTGTTAAACCTCGTGCGATCCCCTCACTTTTTGACCCAATTGAATTGATTTTTTTGCTAAATCTCATCGAATTAAATGTAGAAATTCAAAAATGACTTAGGATACTACTAATTGGTATTGATTTCTTATCTAAATCCATCTTCATTAGAAGTCAAAATCCGCATTAAAATCATTCAAAGCTTGATAGAACATTAATCATGATTTGAGCATTAATGTTTCTTTCTAAGCTTATACAAGCTTGTTAGTGTATAATTAAAGGGTCCCCTCTTCGTTTTTGACATCAACTTCCATCCCTATTACCTCTCTTACTCACCCTCGAGCTTTCTCTCTCTATCAATTCCTCTTCACTTTCTCTCTAAAAATCCTCCATCTCTAATCACCTCTAATTAGAGCTACCAAGTTTTAAAATTTATAAACCTATAATCTATCCTTAATTTGGTTCAATAGGCAAGTATACGTATCGTTTTATGGCACGGATGAGTATAGAGTCGTCTGCACTAGGAACGAATTTAAGCACTAGTATTAGTTAATTTTTCTATAATCTAGCAACCAAAATTATTAAGTGATTAATGACTAAAGCTCTAAATTATTAGCTAAACTACACTAGTCCACCATCAACTTTTATCCAACACAATGACATACAAAATCCATTAATGATACAACACTTAACAAACAGAGTTACTTCACCACCTAATATGATACTACCAATATACTTTTGTCCTAATATTCGTTATCTGCAGGGAATTACTAGAGTATAAGCATTCTTCTTAGAAATACTTACTCCTAATCCTAATTGTGTCTATTAGAACCTTTTCTAAATTAACAGCCAACTAGGATCGCATTAACATCATAATCATTTATTGATTCCCCTAAGGATGCAATAACTTTCCTAATAATATCTCGATTATTAAGAGTAAGTTGTTCCAATGAATTTGATCTATTTAATAGAATTGTCTCTCAACATACACTATCAAAATCCATGTTAAGTCAATGTCATGTATTATACCATACTTAGATTCATTAAGTTCAATTTATCAAAATTAACAGATATCAGAAACCTACCATTCCATACACTTGATCATACTAAGTGGATGTAGCAAGTCTTTAAACCATTACTCATACATGATAAAATAGTAACATAAAGTAACAAAACTCATAACTAATAAGAAATAAAATATAGAATTAGTAGAAGAGTAAAAACCCCTTTATGATTTTACTGTACAAGTCTCACAAATGCACGAATAATAAATTCCCTTCAACTCTCTCGAGTAATTTTGGGAAAAGTACATGATTTACAAGTAGAAAATTATGCTAAGAATGTAAAGATACAATTGGTAAACTTTAGGTTTACAGATGTGTTGTGGTTTAGAATTAGAGTAAAAGGTCTTTGGGTTCTAACACAAAGAATCTAATGTTCTCTCTTTTGATGATGTAAGTTGTCATGTGTTGTGATATATGATATCCCTTCTTTGAAATATTGTAGTGTAATTATATTTTTTCCTCGTTAAAAGGCTCAAAATACACCATTTTAAGATACCCCCTTGATGTTAAGACTCATTACACACATTGGTTTATGCAAAATAATTTAAAAAGAATCATTGTGTCCACTCTTATCATGCTCGTAACTCGGGGCATGATCTTCTTGAAAAAGAATAGTCTTCACCTATCATGGTCATGATGTTGGACTTGATTTCCTCATCTCAATTATTTCATCTCATTACAGCTATGATGGAGGGAGTGACTATCCTTCTGAAGTGGGATTATGGCCATGACCAACAAGTGGACAATAGCTTTACTTTTGGTCACGTCCGTGATGGAGACTGTGACAATTGCTGGGCACCTAATTCTTCCGTTATCATGCTCGTGATCATTGGGGTGGTATTCTTCCTTCAACTTTTCCATTCCTTATGGTTGTGATTGGCTTAAATTGCATCATTTTCATGTAAACTTCATCTCTTTACTCTTCAATAATCTGAAACTAATATTTGTACAATTAGATACTAGAAAACTTAAGAAATAAACACAATTATGATCAATTTTTACCTAAATATGCATAAAAAGTGCATAATGATTTATGCTTATCAAACTTCCCCATACTTAAGCTTTGCTTGTCCTTAAGCAAACACTTAAAAACAATCAGTGAAACTCAATAACTTTTCAATTACATATTTAGCAAAGTATTTACAGTGGCTTAACTTTGTGCCTACCCTTTATGTTCTTAGAATACACAAATCAATATTCTAAGACTAATCTAAGTAAAACAAACTTCGCTTACAAAGTCAACACAAAGTCAAATAGAACAAAAGAAAATTAGTTATACTTCATCTACTTCCATAAGTGTACTAAAACCCTTTAATTACTCCTTAAGCACAATAATCTAGAAGAAAAGTATTTTGCATCCATCTTTTTCCTGTATTTCTACTTCTTTTATTTAATCTCTCTAAGGATAACTTGCACATTGCATTTTCATTTTTTTTTTTTAATTTCAGTAGAAGAGTAAAGACCAAAGATTAGCAATGGGATTAGACTTCACTCTTTTAAGGGACTAAAGCCCACCCTTATTAACTCAGTTATAAGGACAAAAGTAACAACAAAGTTAGACTTTTCTCTTCTAAGGGACCAAAGCCTACCTTTACTAACTTAGTCCTTAAACACTTCAATTTACTTTATATTGAAGAAATTCTCAAAAAGCATCAACAAGTGAATTATTTCATTTGCCCTTTCCATTCAAGTTTAAATGAGCTCTAAAAGTAATCGATAAGTAGATATGTTACTTAGTAAGTTTAGAAACACAACCATTTAACATTGAAAAAAGACTCCAATTCACTTCTAACCTCTAAATTCATTCATGAAAAGGAATGTAAGTTTGCTTTACTTAGATTTTATCTCATAATTTTGATCAAGTGTACTAAATCCACAAAAGGTGAGTGTTGAGCTCTATTTCGATTTCCTTACTTTAACTTATATTAAGCCTAATCTACTTAATATAAATTACTCGACATTAAACTAAGGAAAAGAAAATGTTGTTATTTAAAAAAAAAAAATGGAGTCACCAACCGATTCAGTTGGTAAAAATAAAATTAGGATTTTCAGGTGGGAAAAGCCTAATTTGACCACTAGTTTGCAGATTCTTTAAGAAAAATTTTTTTAGAAAATTGAACCAGAGAAAACCGGGTTCAAGGGCTAACCTATTAAAACTAAGTCACCATATGAAAATTAAAAGAAATTGATGGGCTTTATTTTTTTCGTAATTTTTCTAAAAATATTAAAAATATACCTAAATAGGCAAAAGTAACTAAAAATGATTTTTAATTATTTTTTTAAATACGAATTTCTAAAAAGGGAATTTTTTTTTAATTTTTTAACGGTTACCTTGAAGGTGCCTACGTATCCGCTAATTAGAATCAAACCGACGATAGTGCTTTTTTATAAAATATTTAGTTGGTGGTTTATTTTTATTTTGAAAACCAAGCCAAATTTTTTTATCCATTTATTATTTAAAAAAAAACCTAAAAAAATCTAATTTTCTGAAATTAAATAAAAAAACCTAATTATCTTTCCTAAAAAAAAAACTCAATTAAAATTTTTATTTTTCCAAAAAGAGAAAAGCTAAGTGTCAAAATATATATTTTTATTTAAAAAATGATTTTTGAAAAAAACCTAATTTAACAAAAAATTTACAAGAAAATAATTAATAAATAAAAAAACCAGAACTTAAACAAAAAAATAAATTAATAAGGAAAAATAATAAATAAAATAACTAATTAATAAATAAATAAATAAAATTACTTAGGTTGGGTCAATCAGTGTTGGGTGGTGTTGGGCATGCTCAGGCGAGGACTAGATGAGAATGGGCGAGCGCTTAGGGGTACGTGGGGCATGTACTTGGGCGAGCGTGTGATGTGGATCTGGACGAGAGCCTAAGCATATGTAGGCGATACTATGGGCAAGGGCAAGGGTAAGCAACTAGGCAATGCACAACAAGCAAGGGGTGTGCACTAGGGCAACACTATGAGTAAGAGTTCTGGTAGTACGGGCATGGATCTGGGCATATAGTAGGCAATAGCTCGGGCGATAGTAGGCGAAGATCTAGGCATGCAATAGGCGACAATGTGGGCAACAATGGAAGATAGTAAACGTATTATAGGCGTAGATTTGGGTATGCTGTGAACGGTGGCTTAGGCGAGGATCTGGACAACGCTTAGGCAGTGGTGTTGGTGGCATATGCCAGGGTGTTGTGGTGTTGGGGTGGGGTATGATGCTTGTGCAGCGGTATGTGGGGACACGTGGCGGTGTGTAGTGATGCATAATGGTGAGTGAGGGTGTAGTGGTGGTGCATAGGGGTTTATGGTGGCACATGAAGTGATGTAGGTTGTGTGTGTTATTTTGTTGGGTATGTGCGATTAAAAAGAAAAGCCTCTTCAACTCCTTAGCCAATGCATTATTTATAAGTTCTAAAATCAAATTTTTCGTATTGAAGATATAGAAGATTTGTTTGCGATTTAACCTTGATTCACTTTAGCTTCTAAAAACCCTAGTTAGTTTGGGTCTTTCTTTTAAGGCTTGGCCCGATCTAAGTTAACCTAATAATTCCTTAATTTGATTAAACAAATTAATTAATTCAACCTATCCTACTTGACCCAACAACTCAATTTACTCCAACTTGACATGACTCGACTCATGACTCGACTTTCTATGACCTAACTCAATTTTCTTCTTTTTTTATTTTTCTTTTAATTTTCGTTTTTTTATTTTTATTTTTGTTATTTCTTTTCTATTTATTTATTAATCCTCGCTCAATTATTTAAAATAAAATAAATTTAGCAAAAATGAGGTATCTACAATTGCCCCTCTTTGTAAAGAAGTTCAATTAGAACTTTACTACAAAGACAAAAGAGATATCCATTTTTGCTAGACCCTACTTTGAATTGATCAACTAATCTGTGTTTTATTTTGATGAAGGATATCAACTTGGAAGGTCAATGTAAAGAATAAACTGCCCATCTTGAAAAGATGGGGCAAATAAATGTCTGTCTCGAAAAAACAAAGCAAAAGGTTAAGGGGCCTATCTTAGAAGGATAAAGCTTAATGGTGTCTATCTTAGAAGGATAGAGCAAAAATTTCAAGGGGGCCTATCTTGGAAGAATAGGGCTTAAGGGTGTCTATCTTGGAAAGATAAAGCAAAAATTTCAAGGGGAGCCTATCTTGAAAAGATAAGGCTTAGTGGTGTCTATCTTAGAAGGATAGAGCAAAAATTTTCAAAGGGGTCCTATCTTGGAAGGATAGGGCTTAATGGTTTTTATCTTAGAAGGATAGAGCAAAATTTTCGAGGGGAGCTTATCTTGGAAGGATAGGGCTTAATGGTGTCTATCTTGGAAGGATAGAGTAAAAATTTCAAGAGGACCTATCTTGGAAGGATAGGGTAAAAACCATCGGAGGTAAAATTAACTTGTTTTGTTTTGGCGAATAATTTGAAGAGGATAAATCTCTTCAAGATTTCAAAAAACTTATTTTGGTTTGATAGTTGATCCGAAGAGGATAGACCTCTTCGAGATTTAAAAAAAAAAAAAAAACTTATTTTGGTTTGGTGGATGATTCGAAGAGGATAGATTTCTTTGAGATTCCTTTTGGTTTGATCTAAAGAAGATAGATCTCTTCGAGATTCTTTTTAGTTAATTTGAAGAAGATAGATCTCTTCAAAAACTTATTTCACTTTTGTAACCTGAAGAGGATAGATCTCTTCAAGATTCTTTTTGACTTGTCTAAAGAGGATAGATCTCTTCAAAATTGATTTCACTTTGGTGACTTGAAGAGGATAGATCTCTTCGAGTTAAATTGCTCGAAAGGATAGATCTTTCAAAGACAAGATAAGATGACATTTTATTAAAGACAAAATGAGACAATGCTCTTATGAGCAAGTGATCTTTTAAATGATTGGATAACGCTCCTTTGAGCAAACGATCTAAGCAATTCTACAAAGGAATAGATAGGACAGTGCTCCTATGAGGAAGCAATCCTAAAAAGGACTTGGACAGCGCTCCTTTGAGTAAGCGATCCAACTAAGGAATAGGTAAGACAACAGTCCTTTGAGTAAGCAATCCTAGCAAAAGACTAAATAGGATAACGCTCCTATAAGCAAGCGATCCTAAAAAGTACTGGATGGCGCTTCATTGAGCAAGTGATCCAGGAAGTAAGAAAACTTTCATGAGTTTTGACAAATTGATCTATGACTTTAGTTTAAGGGATTTTGATGATTCCTTGAAAATTTTTGAAAAGTTTTTCTTTTTTCTCTTTTTTCCAAAAAAAAAAAAAAACACTCTTTGATAGAAAATTGTGCTACTAACAAGTAAGAAAGTCTCGAAAACTCTGAAAGATCACCAATAAGGGGTTAGCTTGCCCCTTGCCTGTTGATCACTCATTCTTTCAATCTCATTTCCTGAAACATAATTCATGATCTTTAAACTTTTTAGAAGCACTAATTTCCAACTTGTAATAGCACTCAACTCTTCAGTTTTCCACTAAGAGGATAGATATAATTACTTGAAATGTTTAGTCAAACTGGACTTCTTTGCACTCTCATATGTTTGTTTTTACTTTTAGCATCAATTCCAAAAAATTGTGGCCTATCTTGTTAGTGGTACATTCTGGTCAATCAATAAGTCTTTTTTGGGTTTGTAATGTAAGGCTTTTGGGCAATGGTTTAAGCAAATGGATATTGATGTACTTGGCTAATTTTGAAAAAAAATCATATACAATCTGACCTGGGTTTACAAGTCAAGAACCTAGGAGAAGCTAAACATGGTCTTGTCTTAGGTTCATGAGCAAATTTCACTTAAGATAAATCAATTTCTTTAGTCAAAAGAGCTTTAGTAAGGATAGTATAGTGGGTTGGATCATAAAATGAGGACTTTGCTTTTAAGCTTAGGAATTTATAATGTTCAAACTTTGGATACCGTCACTAGTTCAGACTTCAGACTTAAGACTTATGGGTAATTTAGCTCAGCTTTGAAGGTGATTACCTTGATAATATCTTCAATCTCTTTTTTTCACTTCTTTTCTTCTTTTTTTTCTTTTCTTCTTTTTTCTTTTTTCTTTTCTTCCTTCATTTTCCATTTTTATTTTGGTCAAGATGGTTACCTTCCATTGTTGAGTTTTCACTTAATAGGATCCGAAGCACCAAAAGGTAGGTTTAAGGTCTATAAGCTTGGGAGAAGTGTATATGGCTTTAAAGTGTTTAGGAAAGAATGTATGGACTTGATGTGCTTAAATGAATGTATAAGCTCGAGTAAGGTGTATATGGTTTGAAATTCTTCTTCATCTTAAAGAAATTGAATTATCTATGACAATATTGGCTCATGGATTGGTAAAACTAAGGTAAGCATAAGTTAGTCTACTCCTTTTCTCTAAATTAATGATCCTAACCTCCTGATTGCCCCAGCTTGGGGTGGTTCTTGGTAGGGCTAATTTTAAGAAAAATCCCCTATAGGTTCAAATGGGTTTACAAGGGACAATTGTATTTAGGGATGATAAAATGAATGCCTAATATCATTTTGACATGTATACTAAGTTCAAGACAAGCCTCCTTTAAGGAATGAGCCTAATTATTCACCTTGATGACACTCTTCTATCATGTGTGTTTGGAGGTAGTGTTTGGGACATGGGTTGCCTCTTTTCATTCTAAACCTTTCAGGTAAAGTGTTATCATTTCCTTAGGTACAAAGTTTTAAGCTCCGAGTTCACATTTTCTTTATCCATTTTCACTCATTCGAAATGCCCCTATTTAAATTAAGCTAGCTTCATAGCAAACAAAATTGCTTTATTTAATAACTCGCATCTATTACAAGCACTAAAATGAAAGAAAATGCAGGAACTAAAATTCTTTCCTATTTTTTGCCCCTATATTTTTGTCACTTCTTTGAACTCGGCCCATTCAATTGAATTGATCTTTCAGAAATATACTCAATTGCTTTAAGTGGTGAGCCACCCGATTAGATGATAGTAACAGATCCTCAACGCCTCATGTTGGAGGTTGTCTATTTGATGCCCCTTCAAAACTTAAGGAAGGAATACCGTTGCTAATCAACCCATCAATCTCTAGAAAACTTGGTTACATAATCTTAGTATCAATCAAATCTTGCACCTTATGCTTCAGTCTCTAGCAATCTTCAGTAGTATGCCCCACTTGGTCCACATGGTATTCACACCATTTGTTGGGGTTATGATCCCTTGGCTTGCATTTCCTTGTTGGGTTTTCACATGTCAGTAGTCCCACATCTCTCAATTGTTTGAACACTTAAGCCATTGAAATCTTAAACTGTGTAAATCTCCTCTTCTTGTTGTGGATAGGCTTGTCTTGATTATGCGCTTTCCCCATCGACACATTCGGTCTTGATTTCCCTTTCACTGAATCATTTTGATGCTTGGGCTGTAACTTCTTATTCATATTAAGATTTAGGTTTTCAAGCTACTTGAGCACATAAATTATCACCATTTCCATGCTAGTGAGCCTTTCTTCTAATATTACTAACTTTTCTTCTAAGGTAGCAACTCTTTCTTCCAGACCCAAGCAGTAACATACCCTTTGGACTTGACCATCTGTTTCTGGCAACTTTTCCAATCGTTGTACAATGTTGATAGTAGGCCCTTAAATCTACAACTCTTTAGACTCATATGCTTAAGATAGTGTGTTAATAGGCTCTTGGGCTTGGATATAAGCTATGGCCTCGACTTGTTTCTCTTGTTTGCTTAGAATCCCTTTTGCTATGGCTATTCTAAGTTCAAGAGCTTCAGACATCTTAATTTTTTTTTTTTTTGAAAATGAGTAGTTACAGGCTTTAAGTTGGGCTAAATCACTTTGAAAGTAATCTTTCAAAGCTTGCAAGAATCCCTTCTTGTTAGCAATACTGCATTGAATTTTTAGTTTTGAAAACCATTCTTATTTTTTTTTTGGAAACTTTTATTAGAAAATCAATGCTTATTTTATGTCATAGAAACCTAATACTAATATCGACGAATCTAAACAAAGAAAACATTAGGACTGATGTCTAAGGACATAGGATGATGATAATATTACAAGGATGATATGGAGAAGTGGAAATTATTTTACAATGAGAAACTTATTGAATAAATGATATAAGGGTGACGACTTATGGAGAAAACTCTATTAGGATCATAACAACCTAAGGGCTAAACACGAAGAATGAGAATTTAGACATTTACAAGATTAATAACCTTAAGATGGAAAATAATTCATAATGGAAATCTAATGATTAAATCTTTTTTTATTTTTTTAGTTCCTAATAGTATGGTACATGCATGGCATTTTAATAAAATCAACCAAGTAAATAATTATCATGAAACTAGTTTTTAATAATAAAAAATCTTTTGAATTTTTTTTTAAAATGTTGGAAAGTCTTTAAAAAAAATAACAATTCCATAATAATCTTTATCATTGTTAATTTCCATGATTACATGCCAAAAAAAAAAATTATAATTTGATATATAAGTTTTTTTTTTTTTTAACATTAGCATAGGGGAAATACTAATGATTTTGAGCATTTTATATTAAATGTTATGTTACAGAACATATTATTGATGAAATAAAACAAAACCTATAAGATACACATATATTGTAAGAGATAGCATATACAAACAACTATGCAAAATAAATGTGATGCAATATGCTACATATGCATGCAATGCAATGGGGTTGGTTATTAATAAACTATAGGGAGTATGATAAATCCGCAGTCAAAGAGTACCCTTATATATAAGTATATTTAAAATAAGATTTAATAAAAATGAATCTCGTGTATACTTATATATAAGGGTTATTGATTTTTTTAATTGAAAATGGACAATGAACTGACTGCAAATTAAATTAAGCTTTTCATATAATTTAAAAATGACTACCCTTTTTCGAAAAGAATGATGTAAGAGGGTGAGGTCTATGAGTCTCAAGCTCTGTAGCTTCAAGACTTTTAAAAAGAAGCCTAGTAGGCTATAGAGAAGCCTAAGTGGGTTCGCCTATCACTGCCAAGCAAGGGTAATAACCTCAACGACCTGAAGGTTACATAATGGTTGCTTGTCCTAAATTCTTAAGGTGGCTTAGGTTCAACTACATCTAAACATACGAATGATTACTAAAAATAAAAAACGAAAGTCCCCCTAATTCCCCAAGAAGGCCCATTGGGCTTGGCTTTTCTTTTCTTTTTCTTTTTTTTTTTCTTTTTTAGGACCGACATCACTAAAAAGCAATTAGTACAACTATAATACAACACAAAATGAAAATAATAATACAAAAGCCCATCAATAATTTTTTTTAATCTTTACATGGCTAGCTCACCAGACATCCATAGTAGAGTCACCAATTCTGTTAAACCATATTTCGATTTCCTTAGTTTAACTTATATTAAGCTTAACCCGTTTAATATAAATTACTTGATATTAAACTAAGGAAAAGAAAATGTTGTTTTTTTTAAAGAAAAAAAATAGAGTCGCCAACAGGTTCAACCAGTAAAAATAAAATTAGAATTTTCGAGTGGGAAAACCCTAATTTGACCACTAGTCTACAGATTTCCTAAGAAAAAATTTTTTAGAAAATTGAATCAAAGAAAACCAGGTTCGGGGGCTAATCTATTAAAACCAAGTCACCATGTGAAAATTAAAAAAAAATTAATGGGTTTTATTTTTTTTGTAATTTTTCTAAAAATATTAAAAATATACCTAAATAGGCAAAAATAACTAGAAATGATTTTTTAATTTTTTTATTACGAATTTCTAAAAAGGGGAAATTTTTTTTATCTTTTAATGATTGCCCCAAAAATTCTTACGTACTCGCTAATCGAGATCAAACCGACCGTAATTCTTTTTTATAAAATATTTAGTTGGTGGTTTATTTTTATTTTGAAAACCGAGCTAGATTTATGTTTTTTATCCATTTATTATTTAAAAAAAACCTAAAAAAAATCTAATTTTTCGAAATTAAACAAAAAAACCTAATTATCTTTCCTAAAAAAACTCAATTAAAATTTTTATTTTTCTAAAAAAAGAAAACCTAAGTATCAAAATATATTTATTTATTTAAAAATGATTTTTTTAAAAAAAAAACCTAATTTAATAAAAAAATTTGCAAAAAAAAATAATAAATAAAAAACCTGCACTTAAACCGAAAAAAATAAATTAATAAGGAAAAATAGTAAATTAATAAATAAAATAACTAATAAATAAATAAATTTACCTAGGTTGAGTTGATCAGTGTTAGGTGATACTGTGCATGCTTGGGCGATACTGCGAGCGAGGATTGGGTGAGAACAGATGAGCACCTGGCCTTATGCAAAGCGTGTACTCAGGCGAGCATGCGGTGTGGATCTAGATGAAAGCCTAGGAGTACACGAGCGACACTGTAGGTAAGGGCTAGGGCGAGTGACTGAGCGATGCATGGCGAGCGAGGGGCGTACACTCGGGTGACACTATAGGCAAGAGTGGACGATACTGTGGGCGAGAGTTCGGGCGATACGGGCGTAGATTTGGACTTGTAGTGGGCGATAGTGGACGAGGATTTGGGTGTGCGATGGGCTACAATGTGGGCAATAGTGAACATGTTATAGGTGTGTGATGGGTGTGGATTTGGGCATGCTGTAGGTGGTGGCTCGAGTGAGGATCTAGGCGGTGGTGCTGGCAGCGTATGCTAAGGTGTTGTGGTGTTGGGGTGGCATGTGATGCTTAAGCAGAGGTATGTGGGGGCACATGGCGGTGTGTAATGATGCGTGGTGGCGTGTGACGGTATAGTGGTGGCGCGTGGGGGTTTATGGTGGCGCATGAAGAGATGTAGGTCATGTGTGTTGTTTTGTTGGGTGTGTGTGATTAAAAAGAAAAGCCTCTTTGACTCCTTGGCCAATGCATCATTTATAAGTTCTAAAATCAAATCTTTGTATCTTCGATACGAAAGATTTGTTTGTGATTTAACCTAGATTCACCTTAGCTTCTAAAAACCTTAGTTTGTTCAGGCCTTTCTTTTAAGGCCCGACCCTATCTAAGTTAGCCTAATAATTCCCTAATCTAGTTAGACAAATTAATTAATTCAACCTATCCCGCTACTTTATCCAATAACTCAACTTACTCCAACTTGACATGACTCGACTTTCTATGACCTAACTCGACTTTCTATGACCTAACTTAATTTTCTATTTTTTTATTTTTCTTTTAATTTTCGTTTTTCTATTTTAATTATATATTTTTATTTTTATTTTTCTATTTCTTTTCTATTTATTTATTAATCTTAGCTCAATTATTTGAAATAAAAGAAATTTGGCAAAAATGACATGTCTACAATGAGTAAAGCACAAAATTGATTGTTATTTTGTCAAATCCACAATCTATTAAGTCAATTGACAACTTGAAACAAATAAACTTAAGTGAAAGACTTTTGATAAGCGAAGTTAAATCTTCCCTACACTTAGAGAAAGATACTGTCCTCAATGTTTGAGGAAGGCAAACACAAAATAAGGATAGAAAAAGAAAGAAACAAAAACAAAATGAAAGACAATAATAATGAGAAGAGGACTCCCCTATTTGAAGTTTTACTAATGCATTAGGCCATACATCATCAGAATGGACATCCTTTAATCATCATGACAATTGGAATATAAAATAAACCCAACCATTTAACACACTAAAATAAACCATAACAACCCTCGGTGTGAGAGTCTTTAGCAAAATACATCAATAAAGTTAAACTCTTAATAAATTCTAAAAACAAACAAAAGAAAGAAAACAAGTTAGTCATCATCGGCTTCAGTTTCCTCATCAAAGCAGTCCTCTTCATCCCTGGATGACTCTCCCTTATTGTCATTCCTAGCCTTTTGCCCTCTGACTTCTAGCTTAATTCCTTGGGTCTCTTTTGCATCATTATTGCCCTCATCTTCTAAGCCATCCTCCTCATCATTCAAATCTTCTTCTTCTGACCCTTTACATTCTTCTTGTTGGGCACATGTTAGTAGGGGAGCTAGAGGCTAACTAAGAATTACATCCTCCTAAGTTTGAGGACAAGAAAAGTAGGAGGGAATGGCTGCTCCCACTATTGTGGCAATATTCTTCAAGAATTCAATAATCCACTTTTGAGTTTTTTTTTTCTTTTTTTTTTTTTTATCTCAGCCTCTTTGATTTCCAAGCGCTTCAAATTTTTTACTAAGAAACTTAATGTAACTAGCGTAAAGTTTGGAGTATTGAGGTCCTCAATGTCTAAATTGGGGTTAGAGACTCTTACAATACCCTACTGATTGAAAGGGGTTCTTAGAAGCAGTTCTGGTTCAACACAAGAGTCTCTTGGCCTTTCACTAGTAAGCTACAACTTCAAGTTCTTTAAAATTCTAGTGATCAAACCTCCAACGAAGATACCTTAGCTCTTATTGAAAGTTTCTCAGCGAATTACAAATGTAGTGAGGATTCTAACATTCACCGGGTACCCTTTGAGCACACTGTAAAAGGGTAGTAGGTCATGTTTCCCTACTACCCTAGGACTTTCATGCTTCGCATGAATTGTCCATATAAGGATATAGTGAAAGATTCAAGCATTGGTTTTCTTTAAGGTAGAGGCTTTTGACTTTGTTGCCCGGAAACTACTCTCATTGGAGATTTCTCTCCAAAATTCATTCAAAAAAGTACCCTTAAGAAGACTTACTGCTAAATCCTCAAATTCATTCTCCACCAATTCAACCTTGGTGTATAAACCCATAGAATACATAAAAGTCATCATATTAAAGGTGTGAGTTCTCCCAGAGGCAAAGAACTCAACTTCGTTTGCCATTTTCAAGCCTATGTACTCTTACTTGATTTTAAAGGATGAGAGGAATGAAAATGTGGTTTGCTTGTATGTTTTCTCCCGAATCATAAATAACTTTAGCCATGGTCCATTCCCAATAGCCTCTGCATAGCAATCTTTAACCTAGACTCTCCTAACACATCTTAGTTAACAACACAATGCTTCTTTATTATCTTCTTAGCAGCAAACTCCTTAAACCTTTTTTTTTTTTTTTTGTTTTGCAATCATACCAACTGGTAGAACTACTACTCTACTTGAGCTCGCTACATTAGATCGTTTAGGAGGAGGAAAAGGAGAGAGCTTAGTCCTAGGCCTCTTGTTTTGAGAAGTTGTGGATGATTTCTTAAGTTCCATCTGCAAACATAAGCGTTAGTTCCAAAAAAAAAAAAATGATCATGCACATTCTGATGGCAATTAAGACTAAAAAATAGCCACTCTACCTTCCCCCAATTCTAACCAAAAAGCCTTTACAACTAAACATGATCAACCCTTGCCTATTCTCAAGCATAAGTCACATAAGTGAGTCCCTTGTAAACTCAACTTGCAATAAAAAAACTATAACTAATTATTATTATTTCCCCTTTTATTAACTAACTATAAAACATTCTAATTTCACAACAACATGTAAACATAATCCCATTGCCAGTTGACATACGAAACTACAACATATACAAAACCAATTAGCAGTATAATCCTACATAACAATCAACTATTAATGATAAGACTAAATCATCAAATTAGACTTTATTTGCAAAGATCCCTAATTTGATAATTGTCAATGGAAATTATGGTTTAAGTTAGTTATTCCAATTTTAGCATAAAGTTTACACAAATTGAAGTCTAATTACTATACCAACAATACTACAAATATGATCTCAACACAATTATAAATCATAATGAACACACATCTACAAGCCCTAAAATTACATAAACCAAAACTAGCTAAATGTTGAAAAATTAAGGAAAAAGGGGAAGATCGTACCTTAGAAGCGTGTACAAGTGATGAAAATGGGCGTGCAGGTGTTAGAAATGGTTGGAATAGTGATTGAAGTTAAGAAAATGGGAGTGGAGTTTCTTTCAAAATGGGCGTGTAAGGAGTATTATAGGGTAAAGTTTCAAAAAGTATGAGAAATGAGGAGAGAGAGAGGGAAATTTCTTATATAGTAGTGTGTCAAGGAAATGATCACGTCCTTGACTTAAGGCATAATGTGTCTTTCGTGCTTGATCATGAGCGTGATAACTCCCATGATTAGCACTGTGACAAAAAATATTGAACTATCACGACCTACAACCCTTACTAGTCATAGGTGTGAATATACTTGTGATTGATGCTGTGCAAAAATTTTAAGTGTAATCCTTTTAATCATGGCCATGAAAAAGGGTGTAAGTATCTTCAAGGGATCTGTTACGACTGTGATTGATAGGTAGATTAGCCTTGTTACTTGGTTACTACTGTGATTGGATCCATGATCATCTCATTGCAAAGAGTTACCTTATCTTACAGGCATGATGAGGATTATGTTCTTCATCTTCAACCCATCATGGCCATAATGGGTATTCATCCTCCATATATATCCCCACTCTTAATGAAATTTTCCTTTCCCTTTCAAATTGTGATGACTCCAATTGATCTTTTCTTTCTTTTTGCCTAAACTTTTACAAATACAACCAAAACAAAACAAATTAATAATGATAACAACAATAAGTAATTTAAACTTAACAAACATCAAAATGATAAAAATAAACATAAGTAGACAAATCTAATTAAACGATATATGCTTGTTTAATGTCTCAAGTTTGACGTTCCTAAAGGCTTTCAGCTTCATTCCTTGAATTGGAGAAGTTTTAACTCGTCCATGCCTTCATTTTAACCAACTCCTCCACGGTATACTTCAACCGTTGTCCATTAACCTTAAATGTTCCTTTTTTCGAATGTGTTACCTCCATTGCTTTGTAAGGGAATACTCTCTTTACTGCAAACGGACTTGACCATCTAGACATAAGTTTCTCAGGGAATAACTTGAGTCTAGAATTATATAAGATTATTGCATCACCTTCTCTGAACTGTTTGGGATGTTTTATCCATGAATTATGCAATTGTTTAGCACGATCCTTATACACTCTGTTATTCTCATAAGCCATCCAGCACCATTCATCTAACTCATTGAGTTAGAGATTTTGTGGTCTACCAACTGCTTCAAGATCTAAATTAGCTGTTTTAATAGCCCAATAACCTTGTGCTTAATTTCTACTAGTAAATGACAAGCTTTTCCATAATCCAATCTATAAGGTGTAATACCTAAGGGAGTCTTGTAAATAGTTTGGTATGCTTACAAAGCATCATTTAACTTGTTAACCCGATCCCTTCTGTTGTGAGCCATTATCTTTTCCAATATTCTTTTCAATTCCCTATTAGATACTTCCATTTAGCCACTAGTTAGTAGATGATAAGAGTGGCCATCTAATGATGTATTTTGTTTCTCTTGAGAACTTGCTTAATTTGAGTATTACAAAAGTAGATACCCCATTATTGATCAATGCTCGAGATGCTCAGAATCTAGTGAATAACTTCTTCAAGAATCTCACCACCACTTTGGCCTCATTTGTTGGCAAAGCTTGAGCTTTGACTCACTTAGACATGTAATCCATAGCTACCAGAATGTACTTGTTCCTTAGAGAACTAGGGAGTGACCCCATGAAGTCTATTCCCCAAATGTTAAAGACATCATATTCTAAAATATAATTTTGTGACATTTCATTCCTCTTAGAGACATTCCCTATCCTTTGGCATTTATTGCAAGTCATCACATACTCATAAGCATCCCAAAATATGCTTGGCCAGTAGAAACTAGCCTCCAACATCTTTTGAGCTATCCTATTGGTGTTGTAATGGCCTCCCATTGGGCTGTTATGATAATGGAATAGGATCCTTTGTCCCTTTTGATGTGAAACACAATGCCGGATAATTTGGTCAGCATACACTTTAAATAGAAATGGATCCTCCCAAAAGTAATATTTTAAATTTGAGAAGAACTTTCTCTTCTTGTGATAGTCCAAGTTTGGTGGTAAAACCTTTCCTACCAAGTAATTTGCTATATCCACAAACTACAGAGTATCCTGGTCCTTAGTAGCGTAAATAGCAAATAAACTCTCTTCTGGAAACTTTTCATTGATGTCTTTCTCCTATAGTGTCTTCAAATGTAGGTTGTCCATTCTAGATAAATGATTAGCAGCAAAATTTTCGACTCCTTTCTTATCCTTTATCCCTAAATCAAACTCTTGCAACAATACCTATATGATCAACCTTGGTTTTGCATTGAGCTTAGTTAGAAGATATCTTAGAGTTGAATAATCTATGTAGACAATCACTTTTGACAGAATGAGATATGACTAGAACTTGTTGAAAGCAAAGACTATAGCCAATGATTCTTTCTCAATTTTGGTGTAATTCTCTTAGGCTTAAAGGAGTATCTTGTTAGCATAATATGTAGGCTAGAAATATCCATCTTTCCTTTGCCCTAATATTGTGCCTATTGTAGAATCATTTGCATTACACATCAACTTAAAAGTAAGAGTCTAATTCGGAACTACCATAATAGGAGCATTTGTCAATTTCTCTTTTAATACCTCAAAAGCCTCTAAACAACTTGCACTGAACTTAAATGGTGCATCCTTTTCCAAATGTTTAGTCAAGGGTTTAGCTATTTTAAAGAAATCCTTAATAAATCTCTTACAAAATCTAGCATGTCCTAAGAAGCTGCATACAATCTTAATCGATGGTGGTGGTGGTAGCTTTAAGATCACTTCAACCTTAGCCATGTCAACCTTAATCCCCTTATTTGATACCTTATGACCTACGACGATGCCTTGTTGTACCATAAAATGGCACTTCTCTTAATTGAGAACTAGACTCATCTCCTTACATCTCTAAAGTACTTTCTTCAAGTTAGCAAGACATCCCTCAAATGTGTCCCTAAATACTAAAAAATCGTCCATGAAGACTTCCATCCCATCCTCTACCATTTCACCAAAGATAGCCAACATGCAACGCTAAAAGGTGGCTAGTGCATTACAAAATCCGAACGGCATCCCATGGTATGTGAAAGTCTCATAGGGGCAAGTAAAAGCGGTCTTCTCTTGATCCTTGGGTACAATCGGAATCTAAAAATACCCTAACATTCCATTAAGAAAGTAGCTATACTCATGACCTGCTAACCTTTCCAACATCTGATCAATAAAGTGTAATGGGAAGTGGTCCTTCTTAGTAACATCATTGAGTCTCTTGTAATCAATACACACTCTCTAACCAGTGACCATGCACATCGAAATTAGTTCATTCTTCTTATTCGGTACCATAGTCATACCACCCTTCTTGGGAACTACTTGAACTGGGCTCACCCATGAGCTATCTGAAATTAGGTAGGTGAGTTCTGCATCCAGTAATTTCACCACTCCTTTCTTCACTACCTCCTTCATGCTTAGGTTAAGTTTCCTTTGTGGTTACACTATGGACTTATAATCTTCTTTCATCAGTATCTTGTGATTATAGAAAGATGGACCCTTAATATCCTATATCTTCCATGTTATTGCCCTTTTATACTCCTTCAAAACTAATATAAGCTTCTCCTTCTGTGCTATATTAAGATTTGATGAAATGATAACCGGGAGTCTTGAATTGTCAGCCAAAAACTGCATACTCTAAGTAAGTAGGTAATTGCTTTAGCTCTAACTTAGGTGGTTCCTCTACTGAAGGCTTCAATAGAGTGATGTTGTTCATATTGATCTCTTTTACCCCACATCTTTCTTTTGCACAACTTGAGCTTCCAAATGGGTGACCACTTCATGTTTCTCTCCTATTTCATCTAAGTGTTCCTTCTTTGTTAGACATAACTCCAATGGGTCCTTGCTTAGAAATTCCTACACAAAATAAAAAACAGTAAAATCAAAGGAGTCAATAGCAAAACATTCATCATCGATTGTCATGGATTGCTTGAAAACATCTGGCATTTGAATCACCATCTCATCTCCTCCCACTCTAAGGACAAGTTTACCATCCTTAACATCAATTGCTACTCCTATTGTAGCAAAAAATGGTCTACCCAGTATGAGTGGAGCATCTCCATCTTCATCCATATCAAGGACTACGAAATCTATTAGGAAGATGAAATCTTGAACTTTCACCAACTCATCCTCCACTACACCTCTTAGAAATCTCAGAGACCTATCAGCCAATTGTAAAGTCATCCTTATCGCCTTAAGTTCATCAAATTTAATCTTTTAAATCGGCTATATGGCATGAGATTGATACTTACTCCAAGGTCTACCAAAGCCCTTTCTACCAGTAGATCACCAATCAAACATAGTATAGTAAAACTACTTGGGTCCTTGAGCTTAGTAGGTAGCTTGTTTAGGATTACAGCAAAACACTCTCCTCTAAGAGTGACCGTAGACAACTCTTCTAACTTCCTCTTATTAGATAACAATTCCATGAGAAACTTGGCATACTTAAGCATTTGTCCTAATGCCTCTATTAAGGATAGATTGATGTGTAGTTGTTTGAATAATTTCAAAAACTTGTTGTACTGTTCATCACCCTTCGCCTTTCTCAATTGGGCTGGATATGGTAGGGGTAGCTTGTAATCTTTAACTAAGATAGGACGCTCCTTATCTTCTGGTTGATTGATTTGTTGTGATTGTTTTTCCAATTTAACATCCTCACTCTCTTTCTTCTCTTTAACTCCCTCAAGAGCCTACAACTCTTTCTTACTCCTTAAAGTCACAACCTTAACTTGTTCTTTTGGGTTTGCCTCAGTATTTCCCCGAAGAGATCTTGGAACCCTTTCAGAAAGTGTTTTTGCAATATGCCCAACTTGGTTTTCCAAGTTATGGATCAATGCCCCTTGATTTCTCAAAGCGGTTTTTATAGCCTGGTGATGTGCTTTAGAAAATTTGATAAATTAAACTAACATTTCTTCTAATGATCCTGGTTTAGCTTCTTTGAAATCCGAGAAGTTGCATGTTCAAACTCTGTTTGTTGTTACTACTCCACCGAAAGTTTGGATGGTTCCTCTAACCTGGGTTAGACATGTTACTGAATGGATCATTGGGAGGCTTGATAGGATTTCCTATGTAGTCAACTTACTCCAATTGATCTAATTTAGATGAGCTTGTGACGTCAAACTCTGCTACCACCAAAGCCTTGTTCTAACCCTTAGTTAGGCTATCCAGCTTCCTAGCTAATACTTCCACCTTATGAGCTATAGAGGAAGTAGTATCCAATTCATACTTTCCCTCTAGTCTTTTCTCTCTAGCTCTCACAAATGACTACCGATAGTGGTTATTGGCCATGTTTTTAAATAACTAAATGCATTGCTATGGTGACTTATGATTTAAACTCCTACTATCAACAGCATCAACGAGCTACTTTGTTATGTAGTTTAACTTGTAGAAAGTTTGAACCTGATGTCATTCTAGAAGCCCATGATGAGGACATTTCCTAAGCAGATCCTTCCATCTTTCCCATGCCTTATATAATGTTTCCATGTCCAACTGTCCAAATGCAAAGATATCTACTCTCAACTTAGCTATTCTTGATAGCGGGAAATATTTTCTCATAAACAGCTCTACCATCTCTTGCCAAGTATTGATGGAGTTCCTTGGTATAAAGTTTAGTCATTGTTTAACATTATTCCTTAATGAGAACGAGAATAATCTTAGATGGATAACATCTTTTGACAAACCACTTATCTTAAATGTATCGTATATTTCCAAAAATTACTACAAGTGATTGTTAGGGTCTTCCTTACTGAATCCGTTAAACTGGACGCACCGTTGAATCATCTGAATAGCATTCAACTTTATCTCCAAAATGTTCACTTGAATGCAAGGCTAAATGATGCTAGTGCTAGCCCCCTCTAAGTTGGGTTTATAATAATCCAACATTGTTCTTGGAGCCACAGGCAAATTTACTCTTAGGTCATTCCTTAGGTGTACTATATTTTGATTCCCATCAAGAGGTGGGTTTAAATTCAACGAAGGCACTCTTTGAATATTCTCTTTAGGATTTAAAAACCGGTTCCCTAATAGCAGATCAACATTCTTGTTTTAGTCATTTATTTTGGATGAGTCTAATATCTCTTTTCTGATTCTCAACAGTTCATGTGCTCTTACTTCCTTACTATTAGATGCTTACTTCTCAAAATATTTACGAACTTTCTTCAAATTGCATCTGAACGTTCTCTTGGGTTCATGATCGAAGTTAACAAGTTCGATTGTGCTACTTTGGGTCATAAACTGCAAAAATTAGCAAATTTAAATCAAGTTAAGCATAAAAATTTTTCTTAAAAATAATAAAACAATAAAAAACAAGCTAGATGCACAGGAACTTTAGATTTCCTAATGATGCCGCTCCTCGATAACAACACTAAAAACTTGATCACCTCTAATTTGAGCTATTGATTTTTAAAATTTATAAGTCTATAATATATCATTCACTCAGTTCAACAGGTAAGTGTACCTATCGTTTTATAGCATGAATAAGTATAATGTCATCTCCATTGGGAATGAATTCAAGCATTAGTCTTAGTTAATTTTCCTATAATTTAGCAACCAAAATTGTTAAGTGATTAATGACTAAAACTCTAAATTATTAGCTAAACTATACTAATCCACCGACAACTTTTATCCAACACAATGACATACAAAATCGATTAATGATTCAACGCTTAACATGCAGACTTGCTTCACCATCTAGTATGATATTACCAATACACTTTTGTCCTAATATTAGTTATCTATAAGGAATTACTAAAGTGTAAGCATTCTTCTCAAATATACTTATTCTTAATCCTAATTGTGTCTATTGTAATCTTTTCTAAATTAATAGCCAACTAGGATTGCATTAACATCATAATCATTTATCGATTCCCCTAAGGATGAAGCAACTTTCCTAATAATATCTCTATTATCAGGAATAAGTTGTTCCAATGAATTGGATCTATTCAATAGAATTGTCTCTTGACATATACTGTCGAAATCCATCCTAAGTCAATGTCGTGTACTATACTATACTTGGATTCATTTAGTTCAATTCATTAGAATCATCAAATATCAGGAACCCACCATTCCATGCACTTGATCATATTAAGTGGATGTAGCAAGTCATTAAACCATTACTCATATATGATAAAACAGTAACATAAAGTAACAAAACTCATAACTAATAAGAAAGAAAACATAGAATCAGTAGAAGAGTAAAAACCCCTTTTTGCTTTTAGTATAGAAGTCTCACAAATGCATGAACAATGAATTCTTATTGGCTCGCTTGAGTAATTCTAGGAAAAGTATACGATTTACAAGTAGAAAATTATGCTAAGAATGTAAAGATACAATTAGTACACTTTAGGTTTACAGATGTGTTGTAGTTTAGAATTAAAGCAAAAGGTCTTCGAGTTCTAACAAAAAGAATTTGGTGTTCTCTCTTTTGATGATGTTTGTTGTCATGTATTGTGATATATGATATCCCTTCTTTAAAAAATTGCAGTGTAATTATATTTTTCTCATCAAAAGGCTTGAAATACACCATTTAAAGACACCCCTTGATGTTAAGACCCGTTATACACACCGGTTCATCCAAAACAATTTAAAAAGAATCATCTTGTCCACTTTCATCATGCTTGTGACTAAGGGAGTAATGTCTCGAAAAAGAATAGTCTTCACCTATTATGATTGTGATGTTGGATGTGATTTCCTTGGGTCAATTATTTCATCTCATCATGGCCAAATGGAGGAAGTAACCATCCTTTTGAAGTGGGATCACGACTGTACCAATAAGCGAACAATAGCTTCACTTTTGGTTACACTTGTAATGGAGACCGTGACAACTACTGGGCACTTAATTCTTCCTTTATCACCCCTATGATCATTGGGGTGGTATTCTTCCTTCAACTTTTCCATCCTCATGGCCATGATTGCCTTAAATTGCATTGTTATTATGCAAACTTCATCTCCTTGCTCTTGAATCATCTGAAACTAATATTTATACAATTAGATACTAAGAACTTAAGAAATAAACGCAATTATCATCAATTTTCAAGTGTATAGTGATTTATGCTTATCGATCTCCAAGCCTTTTTGAGGAAAACCAATACCCCCAACAATTTTCCTACTATAAAAAACTGTCACATCCCAGCATAGCACAGAATACCCTAGCATAGCACAGAATACCCTAGCATAGCACAAAATACCCCATCATACAGATAAAGCTGTTAAATATAAGTTTAATTCTAATAAATTAACATTTCATTATATATTTAGCACTTAAAAGAGTTTAGCTGTAAGCTTTTGGTTACAAATGTTTACATCATTTACAAACTTCAAAAACTTGAACACTAAACTATAGTTAAACTTTTGGATCTTCATTATACTTGTTCGGTGACACTTTCACTTCTAGAATAGTTGACTCTAACTAATGCTCTCTAAAAGTCCACCCTTGTTGCTAGTGATACCTTAAAAAGTGACATCCTAACTTGAGGATAAGAGAAAACTTATCTCTTCAGCTACTGTTAAGCTGAGTGAGAGTGGAAAACAAGCAACAATACACCAAAGCACATAACACAGGTACACAAGTCTTACATTTAGTTAACATCCATGCAACAAATAAGATAATGCAAATTGTATGCTGTGCAAATGTACGTGACATGCATCGGTATTGATATCCTAGCCAGTCTAGCAACTCATTAGGTTTGGTTGACTACAAATCTAGGTATCTAGAGAATACATCCAGGAACCTAGCAAAACATCTCAACTTAGCAAAAATCTATGGAGCGTGGTTGAAGTTTTGGTTAATACAAAATTATATGCACAGAACTGAGCTTTATAAACTTATCCTAACAAAACCATAAGTTTTAAGAAAATTGACCCATAGGTCCTTTTCGTGCCATGCGATGAATGCAACAACCAATTCTTAATCAACATTAAGTATATTAGCAAGGCTTATCATATTCTTTTTGTCTCTGAATTTGCTTTTAGAATAGCTTCTGACTCATTATAGCATAAGTTTTCACGAGCTTTATTGATAACCAATTCTAACACACATCACATAAGTCATTGCCAACATTATACTCACAAAGTACAACATCTCCAAGGCTTATACAATGAATCCAAGTATCATTCAGGCAATCACCCCAATCACAGACATGAACATTTACTTACTACTATTCAAACACAAGTCAAGTGCTTTATACAATAATTTCAAGCATCATTCAGATAACTATTGTAATCAAGAGAAAGGACATTCATCCTCCACTTAAGATATGTAAATCTATATCCTATACACACAAATCCACTTACCTGGCTAGTGATATGATCCCAATTTACTCGTTAGCAAGAACTTCCTCTTCCACGACTTCACCTAGCAAGAGGAAGTACTTGTACAGTCAATTAAAGCTCATGAGTGTATATACACATATACTAATTAAATACTTGCTTGTTAGTAGTTAGTTCGTTGTGAGTTGGTTCTAATTCATTCACTGAGTTTAATTCTAAGCTAGCTTTTGAAATAGCTTCTTGGTTACTCTCTAATTTGTCCTACTTAAAATTTCTTATTTAAATATCAGTTTAGTTATATCTACAGTTAAATCTCTCAATATTACATATGGTTTAGTCATCTATATTTAATTTACCCAAAAATACTTAGGTATTGTAATTTCTAAACCAGTTCTGAATTAGGGTTTGAACACTAAAATTAATGTAGTCGTCGCCTTGGAACCTTTTGAACAAGTATCTAATCAATAATGTTAACACAAATTTTTATTCTAGAACTCTTTTTGAAAGTATCTGAAAATGGTTTCATTAATCAGGGACTTTCTAAAGAAGTATATGAAAATATCCTTATTAATTAGGAGCTCCCTCAAGAAGACTCCAAAATAATCTTACTAACTTAAGCATTCTCGGATTAACCTGTGAATACTATGTTAACTAAGTATCTCATATCACATAACTTTTTTATTAAGTCACTAGACTAGAAATTAACTCATTTTTCTAATAGAATAACCTTCTAGAGAACTATCTGAACATGATTATTTTGTAAGTTTACTTGAATTAACTCATCCAACATCATATTCTAGATTACAAACATGTTACATCCTCTTCATAAATCAGAGTTATTATACTAATAAACACCATACTGCCAAATTCTTCAAATTTATACACTTACCTATTAGTTTATTAATCTCATAACCACCAATTTGTCCCAATTTCATCTCCAACTCAAATCACACCACTTTAGATTGATCTTCACCAATAGGATAGGATTCAAGTACACCTCAAAACCTGGTACCAAAGGTTCAACTAAACTCCATACACTAAATCCTTAAGAAAATGTCATTTCTTTTTTTCCATTTTAAAGACTAAACATCCCTAAAAATTATGAAAATCTTTTTTATCCGAAAACTCTTCATACAACATTCACATGCAACATAAGTATTCTCAAAAAAATGTTTGGCTTAGAAACTATATCAATAGGGTTATTCAAATTGGTTTTGAAAACTGATCGATTTTGCTTAGTTTCTTAAAGAAGTACTATACTCACTTAAAAATTTGCAATCTGATATTTTTCCCCAAAATTATATACAAAAACATGTATAAACAAATATTTTTCATAATTTTTGGAGTTAATTTAGTATTTTTACAATTTAAAAAAAAAATCGAGTACAAAATTGACTCACCGAAAAAAGTGACCATCCATGCCAACCACCACCCTATCGAAACCACCAGGCACTACCTCCATTGTCAAGGGTTGGTGGTGGTTCACTCCTAGGTTGCCTCCATACTTAGATGCCATCACCTTACTTTATTCACGTAGTGTTTCTTTCTAATTTTTCTAGATTTTTTCTTACTTTATTCTTCTTGATTCTAAAATTTTCGTAAATTCCTAAGGAGCTAAGCAACATTCTAGAGAAAAATGGTGTTATTTCCTAGATTCTAAGATGATAAATGGCATTTTTCTCTCTCCACTTCAGCTTATATACTCCTAAATCATGCATGATAAGTGTCGCTTGAAGTTTGTTAATTCATCAACAACTATCCATACTTGTCCATGCCCTAACCAAGGTAATTCTGATAGTTTAGCACCTCTTTGATTTTTTTTTTCCTATGATTATTTAGTTAATTATGAGTATTTTAGAATATTCTAAGCATTTTTGGGTATAAGTATATATATATATATATATATATATATATAAATTGCACACGACACATATATATTTGATATATTCTTTTATTATATATATAATTTATCTCTAATGGCTTGTTATTTTTTAAGACTCAAACGTCAAGTTTATAGTAATTAACAAATGTACCCAGTAAAAAAATACACTTTATTGAAACTAAACATTATATATACACTATTTTGAGAAATTAATGCTACTAGCATTTTTCATCTAACTTTTTGATCTTATATTAAGATTTGGCTCAAATTGGACAAAATTGTCCAAAGGCCCTAAATCATTCCAAACGCCCTAAATGTCTTAACTCTTATTGGTTAGTTTAGCGACTAAGGTGCTTAATCAACTAAGGTCTAACAAAAACCCCTAGAAATGCCTTTTCTTTAATTCAAATCATGGCCATTGAAAACCAATCAACACCTTCTCTCTCTACCTACGTTGTCATCTCCTCTAACTAACCACACCACAACTCTTGTGACCCTTAGAAACCGTAACCCAATACCTTTATTCTACTTGACAACCACCCTAAGCACTACGTACGGTCACTCTCTCTCTCTCTCTCTTCACCAAACCGCCTAACATCGACTACCCACCAAACTTAGTGGTACTTATCCTAAACCGACATTCACTAGTAAGAAACTCATGAAATGATATTTCCTACAAGTTTTGTCCATTAAATCTCCTTAAAACGACCCCCTTCAATTGCTCTTCCTCTTCCTCCTCCTCCTTTGTGACCTGGTTCTCCTCAGCTCGACCCGCTCATGCTCTGGCCCAACTTGTGTTCCTAATCCCATCCTTTGGTCTAGATTGATTGTTTTGCTCTATTGTTATTTGATTTGATTTTTTTTTTCTTTCCTTTCTTTGTTTATTTTATTTTATATGTTGTTTTGTATTTTATTATTATTCATGTAAAAAAAAAAAAAGAGAATTTGAAGAAGAGAAGAAAGAAAAGAACAAAAAGCAAAAAGAAAAAAAATTATTAATCAATTATTTATTTATTTATGTTTTAGTTAGAAATTAATAAATAATAGAGTAAAAATAAAAATAAAAATAAGTAAATTAGTAAATAAATGAGTTTCATCACTTAGAAAATTATCTTTAAAAAAAAAATGAATTTACCCTTCTTTCAAAACTAAGACTTCTTCTAGAATTTTCCAAAAAGGAATAAATTACTGAAATTAGGTACCTTTTAGAGTTCTTTTTTATTTTAAGTAAATTCAAATTGACAATAATTTAAATCCGATTGATTTCTTAATTTTAAATCAACCAACAAATCTATATTTTCTAAACGAATTATGGGAAGTCTTATTCCTATTAGAAGATATGTAGGCACATACGGGGTGACTTAAAATAGGAAAATATTTTTATTTTCCTTTTTGAAAATAATCTTGATTTGTTATTTATGCAAATAGAATTAGTTTTTATTGTAAATTAAGAAATGGTTAAAATGGGTATTTTAAAAGATAAAATTAATTTCGGAAAGTCGAAAGTGGTGCCTGTTTAAGGATTTAATAAGATAGCCCCTAGATTCAAATATTTAAATGAAAAAAAAAAAACAGTTTTAAAAATTGGTTTTAATAAAAGACCGATAGTTAAGTTATAACAAATCCACCCAATTAGTTACAAGTTAACTCATATTCCCAATGATGGATTAGGGTTTAATATTAATCGAGTTAAGGAAAATATTAAAAAATAAGGAAAAATTTAAGCTTGACACATGTCCTGAACTTATTCAAGCAAATTGAATTGCTTTATAACACCTTAATCAAAGTATAAAGTCTCACCAAATGTGCAAGATTGAAAATGTATAAATCATTCCCGTGTGGATTTAGTAGAGAAGCGTAGCATAGGATGCACTAGTAGGTTGATGGCTACAAGTAATAAGAACTCTAAAGTCTTAATCAAAACCTTAATTGCATATAAAAACCCTAAACTCTATGTATGCATAAATACCCAAGATTAAACTCAAACTTAACAAAAACCCTAAAACTATAACTTTAAACTTATAAAATGAGTAAATTTATCCTAATAGTAATAAAACCCTAAATGAATACAATTATCAACTAATATACTTAATCGTGTAAAATTATTAATCAACACATTGAGATAACTCCTAAAAATTATAAACATAATTGGTAACGATTTAATTAATAAATTTTATAAAACTTCAAATATTATTTCATGATTATTATCAAACATATAATTTTATAATTTTACATTTAAAATTTTGATTTTTAATTATTTCTTTTTCCCTTTTTCCTTCCTTATTCTTTTTCTCCATGTGTTTGCTTTCTTGCTAGAAATGACAGTAACCTATGTGCATAAAAAAATACATGGTAGAGGTTAAGAGATTAAGATAAGGGTCTAATCACTATCCTTAATTATTTCTTTTCTTTCTTTTACTTTTTACTTTTCATTTTTACATTTCCTCTTCTTGTACGTTTGCTGCATTCTCCTTTCTTTCTTTTTTTTTTTTTTTCAATTTCTAAGTCATCCTAATTCCAAAGCAAACATGCACTTCTTATTTTGTTTCCATTTCAAACGTAAAAACAAAACCCTATACATATAATATATTTCCAAATCGAGAACTCCTTTACCTTTTTGCTTTCATCTTAGAATTTCTTCTATTTATTTCAACAACTCAAGGAAAGGAGAAGCTCCTAAATATCAAGTTACCAAGAGAAGTAGATAAGTAGTATGTATATTATATTTATTTTGTAATAATCATTTATATGTACCCTTTCCTGTACATGTATTTTGTAGAACCTTATGTATCATAGGAGTATGTAATGAATTTACATGTATTCTATTATCTTTGCAAGCAAAGTCTATGTAAATGTATTCAAAAGTGTGTAAAATTAGTATTTCCTTATGTTTATGTGTTCATATATGTATAAACACTTAGGTATAATTATGTGTACATATATATTATAATTGATTATACAAGTATTTAGTATAAAGGGATTTATGTATATGGACATATATATGCATATATAGTATGTACATTATTTATTTTCATTATATAT
>JAMXBB010000002.1:108304410-108323033 GCA_024138015.1 Lumnitzera littorea | reverse complement strand
CACCCACAAACAATGACCAAATTGAAGTTGTGAACATGATGGTAGGGAACCTACTTTAAGCTACTATTGTGATTTATGTCTACCCATCATTGAGTTCACTTATAATTGCTCCATACATAGCTCAATAGGAAAGTCATCCTTTGAGGTCGTCTATAGACTCAACCCAAACTTGCCTTTAGACATGATTACTAGCTTAACCTCCCTAGGAGAAAGTTAGTCTAGTCTGCAGCGTATTGAGAATTTCTAGAGACTACATAAAAAGGTTACTGAGCAACTAGCCAGAATTGTAGCTCGACAATAAGAGCAAGGCAATTAAGGTTGGAAGAGCATCATAGACAATCCTAGAGACCTTGTTTAGGTTCATCTTAGCAAGAAAAAGTTCCTAGAGAAGAGAACAAATAAGTTATCCCCCAGGTCGAATAGTCCTTTCAATGTTCTTTATCGAATTAATGATAATTCATATGAACTAAAGTTACCCAAAGGATACGATGTGTCACTGACCTGCAATGTTGCCAACCTTATTCCCTATGAATGAGAAGAGAAAATTAACCAAAATTTGAGGGCAAATCTTCAATACCCCCGAGGAGCCAATGGATTGTTGACCTTAGGACCACTCACCCAAGCTTGCCTCAGGGTCTATAAGCTCTAGTAAGAAGGATCCAATCCTCTCAGCTTTCCAAAGATAAACTCTAATACTAGGAAGGCATGATGTTGAACTCCTTCCATGCCTAACTCGGATGTATTTTGCTCTCTTCCATTGCATTCATAAATGCTAAGCCATCAGCCCCGCCTAGTCTGGCTAGCCTACAGAGTGCTGAGGCCAAGGTCCCTAACTCCTACCTAAAAGCCACTTCCTATCGACTTGTTGAATCTCATTCTGTTGACCAGCTACAACATCAAATAAGCTCGACTGCAACACCTCAAGAACCCATGATATAAATGCAATGACTGACAGCTACCTGTCCTATTCTTTTTTTGACATTGTACTATATTCTCCTTGTTTTATTTATCCCATTTACCCCTTTAAGTAATATGCTAAGTTTCTTTGCTTTACGATACCCTTTATGAAATTTCACGTATTATCTTATTGCCCTAAAGGACTTACTATAAATAGTCCCTTAATATTGCAGTCGGTTTCAACTTAAGCCTTTAATAGTTGATGAATATACTCTTTTGTGTCTAGCAATTAGCCCTCTAGAGTTACAAACCCACATTATTATCTAGTCTTACTAGTAACTCGAGATTAGAGGAGAATAAACCTTAGCTTTTACTTGTCCATTTTATCGAGTTGAGACTAAGTGATGTCGAGTATGTTTGGTGCATCATATCCAATAGACTACTTCACGAGGCTATTGAAAATTGCTAAACCTTTCCACTTCTATATTTTCTTCGATATCTTGAAGAACCCATTTAATTCTCTATGGTAAGCCCTAATGGTAACTCAGCTCCTAAGTACATCAATATTAAAAAATATAAAATATAATACAAAGTAAAAATTGCAATAGCATCTCCTTACCAATTGAGAATGTAGATTGTTAGACACTTCTCTAAATCAGTAAACCTTTTCAACTAAGCATTGAAAGAATGATGTGAAATCCTTAGTCAAAGATCTTTGGAAAGAGACTCAAACATCTCTTGCTACTACTACCAAGTTTGTTCTATACTTATAAACATATACCTAAGCATTTGATATAGTAGGTAAGTAAGTAGTTAATTCCTATGAGGAAAGTTGGAAGTAACATACTGGCGAAAAAAAAGTTGGAAGCAACATGTGTGGAATCCTTCTAGAATAATATTATAAGAAAGAAAGATTAACAAAAAAGCCCAAATCATAAAACTAGTGATTTGATTAATAGTGTTGCATTAATTTTATATAAATTACTTCTTTGGTCTGCATCTCATTGATCATCAAATTAGAGATGTTATCACTTAGGTAAACTGCTAATTGCACGTTAAAAAATATTAGAAAGATGATGAAAATCATCTCTCTAACATTCAATGGAAGGAGGTCACTATACCTAATTGTCAAAGTAGTGATCGACTAGTATATTGAAACCACTTAATGAGTCCACTAAATTTCTTTAACAAAATTTTGCATAAAAAATCTTACCCGTGTATTTATATGATTGTAGCAATATAGAATAAACTCACTCATAATGGACCACAAATGAGGGTACCTCTCATGATAAGGAAAATCATTTTAAAATTAACTATATCCATTTAAATAATCAAAATGATTAATATACTCAACAAATTACTTACATAAAGAGGAGTAAACATGCAATAACAATGATTTTCAAGTTTGCTCAAGTAAACTATTATATTGTTATAGTGCAATTTCATTATTAAAACATGTAGGAGAAAATGTATGCTTTTCTTGCATGTCCAACAATTTAATCTAACTTATCTCTTTGCTCTTTACACCATTAGATTCTCTACTCCTAAACTCCTTTTAATGTCAAACCAACTTCGCTACTACTGCTGCCAAATCAAAAACTTTTTCTCTTCACTTTCTTGGAAAAATTCCATCTAGTAACTTAAGGAAAACCCTAAATTTTATTCAAACATGTAAAAAAGTGTCAATTTGCTATCTTTTAATAGCTTTGTAATGAATAATGATATTTAGGTAAGCATCAAAATGTTATTGTTTTATTTCACTCTTTCATTTTAATTTTTTCTCAAACATGATTTGGTATCTATCTATTTTATTTATATTGGTCTATATAAGCCAATGTTATCTTCAATGATGCAATAAAATATACAAAAAAGAAAGAGGAAGAAGAAGAACTACGTTTACTCCCTATAGACACTTACAACATTGAACAAATTGGTAAGGACTTCACCTTGAAAAATTACATCCTCTTTTGGAGGAAAATACTTGACATTTCAAATATATAAAATAAAATTAATTATAATATTTTAATTATTAAAATGGTATATATATGTATTATATATATATTTAAAAAATAAAAATATAATACTAAGTGAAAATTGCCGCATGCATCTTCTTACTAGATAAGAAAGAATATTGTTAAATTGCTGCACACTCTTTGAAATAAGTAAATATTTTCAATTAAAGCATTGAAAGAATGATGTGAAATATTTGCTGAAAGTTCTTTAAGATGGGACTCAAGCATCTCTTATTACTGGTATTGAAGTTTATTCTAAACTTATAAAATGCATACCTAAGCATTTGATCTAGTAAATGAGTAAGTAATTAATTTCTATGAGCAAAGTTAAGAGCAACATGTATGGATTCCTTTTAAAATAACCTCGTAAAAAATTAATAAACAAGTCCAAGTCATAAAACTAGTGATATAATTAATAATGTTGCATTGATTCTAATGATAATTTACTTCTTTGATGTGCATCTCTCCACCAAACTAGAGCTGTTACTACCTATCTAAGCTACTAACAATGTGTTGAAAAGCACTTGAAAGATGGTGAAAATCATCTCTCCAACATTCAATGGAAGGATTATACCCATGACTGTCAAAGTAGTGACTGACTAATATATTGAAACCACATAGTGAGTCCATTAAATTTCTTTGATGAAATTTTGCATAAAAAATATGATACATGTATTTGTATGATTATTGCAATACAAAATAAACACTCTCGTGATGGACAACAAATGGGATTACTTGTCATAATAAAAGGAAAATCATTGTGAAATTAACTATATTGTTTAAATAATCAAAACGATTAATATACTCAATAAATTACTTACACAAAAAGGAGGAAAAATGCAATAGTAATAATTTTCAAGTTTGCTTCAAGCATATTATCATATTATTTTAATATCATTATTATTCAAATATGTAAAGAAGTATCAATTTGCTATCTTTTAAGATGCTTTATAATAATTTTAAAGGAAGCATCAAAATGTTATCTTTTATTTCACTATGCCATTTTAATTATTTATCAAACACGATTTGGTATCTGCTTATATTTATTTGTATTGGTTTATACAAGCCAATATTATCTTCAATGACTTAATAAAAGTACACAAAAATGAAAGAGGAAGAAATAATAAAAAGGATAAGGAAGAAGAAAAAGAAGAAGAACTATGTTTACTCGATACCTCATACAGTGCTTCATACCTAAAATCTAAAATAAATTGAGTTATAAAATTTTAATTTGTAAAATGATATATATTATGTACATATATATTTAAAAAAATAAATAAATAATACTAAGTCAAAATTACAAGGCCCATCTCCTTAGTAGATGAGAAAGTAGATTGTTGAACACTCTTCGAAGTAAATAAACCTTTTTGACAATAACATTGAAAGGATGATGTGAAATCCTTGGTCAAAGTCCTTTAGAAAGAGGCTTAAGCATCTCTTGTTGTTGTTATCCGAGTTTGTTTTGTACTTATAAAACATATACCTAAGCATTTGATCTAGCAGGTGGATAAGTAGTTAATTCTTATAAGCAAAGCTAGAAGCAAATTGCAGCGCCCATCTCCTCACCAATTGAGAGAGTAGATTGTTAGATTGTTGGACAATTGTCAAAATAAGTAAACCTTTTCAACTAAAGCATTAAAAGGATGATGTCAAATCCTTGGTCGAAGTCCTTTAGGAAGAGACCTCAGCATCTCCTACCAATGCTACCCAAGTTTACTCTATGCTTACAAAACATATACCAAAGCATTTAATCTAGGTAGATAACTAGTTAATTATTCATATGAGCAAAGCTAGATGCAACATGTGTGGAATCATTCTAAAAAAACATTGTAAGAAAGAACAATTGACAAATAAGCCCAAATCATAAAACTACTGATTAGAGTAATAATTTTGCATTAATTTCAATAATAATTTACTTGTTTATTGCATATGTCATTGACCACCAAATTAGAGGTGTTACCACTTACCTAAGTTGCTAGCAAGTGTTGAAAAGCATTTGAAAGATGATGAAAATCATCTCTTTAGCATTCAATGGAAGGAGGTCAATATACCCATGGTTATCAAAGTAGTGACTGACTAATACATTGAAATTACATAACAAGTCCAACAAATTTCTTTGATGAAATTTTACATCAAAAATATGATCCATGTTGTTGACAGGCCATTTTAGGCCCAACTCGAGGCTAACCTAAGTAAGGACCAACCAAGGCCATGGGCAAATGAGCAATTAAGCACCTAACCTCCATCCGAACATCTCATGATCCTCCCGAGCACTTGCTTATGCTCAAGGATCTTAAGAACTTGCTGTCAATGCATTCAATCACTCAGGCACTTTGTAGCTTACTCAAATGCCTCACCATCTACTCAAGCATCCCCAAGCTCCATGGTCTTCCTTCGACCTCTAAGCACACGTTCACCACGTTGGGTACGCTTTATCCTCTATAGGAACACCATAAAAGAATGGTCCACTACCTATCTATCAATCTATGCCCCTATTGTTGGGGCCATTTGTCTCTTACTCCTCTTTCTCCTCATTAATTGCACTTCTAACATCTGTAGTACGCCCGACACACCTAACATCCCAAGTTTTAGATGTAGCTGCCAACATATTCATGACTAATCGATAAACAAAGCTACCATATCACCCTTGCAGTACATGTCCCCTATGGATAGTAAGTATAGACGAACACCATGCTGATATATGTCCCTAGTAAGTGAGTTCCTTACATTATAAATAGCACAAGGAGCTAAAGGTATAAGATCCTTCTTCCCCGAACATGTATAGCAGTTACACACATAGCGGCCAGAGCATCTCTTCTCTCCTTTCTAGAAAAGTGCTTGGAACCTCGAACACTAGTGTATTTTATTTTCCTTCCCCCCCACTCTTCGTTGACTTAAGCGTCGAAGGGCCCTCATATACCAATCCACCAAGGGCTTCTTGTAAGTATCCAAAAGCAAGAAGTACGCCTAACATCCAAGCCCAATAATATTCTTCCCTATGAGATTCAAGCCCACTCCTTCTACCATATCTAGTTGATCCACACATCAACATTTTGGTGCTTACCTTTACTAGCCAATTCACTCCAAATGGCAAAAACCAAGAACAATCACCCCCAAGTATCACACCAAGTCAACAGTGATAGGTCACCACCCCTATAGTACTCACCAACTTCCCCAACTCCAAGCACCCAAACCTATGAAATGCACTAACTCAAGGTACTTGTTCAACAAATATCTAAAGATAACTAGAGGACTCAAGAGTCCAAAGCTACATTGCAAAGGGAGATAGCTATCCTTAAGAATGCATCATTGAAACCCCCTCACAAAGAAGTAACGATCAACTTGTCCACACACTTGTACAAACATAACAAAACACATACTAAGCACCTAACGTATTCATGTGACCATTTCCATCATGATTAACAGCCCCTTAAAGACTTACATAATCAACTTAATCACAATTGCGGCAAAATGCACACGTAGGGTGAACACTCTGACACGAGCATAGCACCTAAGGAGTTGTCCCTAGGATGCTCCCAAAAACCACTCGAGGACATAAATGTCCAAGAGTTGGATAATTACATATGATGCACATCTAGTACTCACAACTAAAAGAAGGTGGAATCCTCAACTTGTGTACCATGGTCAACTACAACGAAAAGCCCATTCGTGCCAATGATCCTCTAGGAAACATCTTGTAGACACCCAATTTTTACACCCCTCCCCTCACCCTTTATTTTTATTTTTATTATTTTTCTTTCTTTTCTCAATAGGCCCTAAATTAGGAAAAACACAAAAAAATAGGAAATTAAAGAAAACCCAAAAATTTAAGAAATTTAGAAAAATAAGAATTTTAGGAAAATACAAAAAAAAAAAAGAAAAAGAAAAGGCATAAAAAATAAGAAATTTGGATGGGAAATACAAAAATTGAGAAATTTAGAAAATAAGAAATTAAGAAAAATTTTTTTTAGAAAATTGAAAAATTACAAAAAAATTGAAAAAAATAATAATAAGATTTTGGAAAATACTATTTTACTAAGGTAGATTTTTAATTTTGAAATAAGTTTAGAAGTTGGGCCATTAAACTTGGGCTTAGATTTGAATCTTGCCTAGGCTGTTCTGATCCATATGTGTAATTTAATTGCAGATATAGATAAGATACAGGTCAATAGCCTAACAAATAAGCATTTGAATAGTTCGTGGGGTTAAACATAAGGTCTTGGGTTCGAATCTTAGCAAAGGCAGAAAGGCTTTTTTATTTTTATTAAGTAGCATATTGCCACGTCTCAAGATCTAACTGCGCCATGTGTCCTGACACATAGTAGTATCAGGTTGGACGACCTTGCTAATGTGGCACTACGTGTCATGCCACGTCAGCTGCTATGTGTCACGTGATGACACGTGGCAGGTTGGGTTGGTTGACGTGGTGCTACGCCAGCGCCACGTCAATTGATTTTCTTTCTCTCTTTCCTTCCCTTTCTTCCCCTTTCCCTGATTTTCCTCTACTTTCCCCAGTCAAGAACACCCAACCCCTTCACTTCAGTTCCAATTTTAGCATAGATTTCACACACACACACGCAATTTCTTGCTTTGATCTCATTGAGCACCTAGCTTACTGTGAATCGAACTCATTAATACATCTAAATAAAATCAAAGGAGCATTCAAATTGAGCTCCAAAATTCGGAAAAAAACTTAATTTTCAAACATTGTCATTTGATCCAATCCAAGCTTTCCTTGTTTTCTGGATTCAAATTGGTGTATAAATAAAAGTCCTAGGCTTGTTTAAGATCACACACAACCACAGACAACCTCGCAAGAACACTCCTAAGCCCTCTCTCTCTCTCTCTCTCGTGATCTCTCTCTCTCTCTCTCTACCAAGCTCTCTCTCTCTTTGAATTCCTCTCTTTAGCTACTCTCGAGCCAAACCACTACTACAATCGTGTTCCCTGTAGCTTAGGCTCTCCAACCCAACCTCTTTTAACCTCTATAGTGTCCCCTAGCAGCGCCACCAACAATTACCACCCAAACCTTAACCATTGAATCCCCTCTCCCTGAACTACTACCTCTAGACACTTTTACCTCAAACCAATCACATGGCTAAACTTCTTAGCCACCCTAAACCCTTAACCCAACCACTCATTCACGCCCAGCCATCAACTATGACCGCTACTCGAACATCGCTGCAACCACCACTTCGGATCACCCTACAAATAGCCTCTAACCACTACGGTACTTTGCCTCACCACCCTACCCCCATCCCCAATAAAAATACACACAAAACACTCCTCACCTACTCATTTTGGTGGCCATAACAACTTGAATCATATCACCGCCGCTGTTACTGTAGAAGCTTGACCCAAATCCAGCTAACCCACAACCCAACCCATATGCACTAATCCAAATCAATCCTATCCAAGTCTTGTTCTTTTTTTTTTTTGGTTTTGTAAATTTTCTTTTTTTTTTAATTTATTTTATCTATTTCCGATTGTAAATGTAATAATATAAAAAAATAAAAAATAAAAATAAAAAAAAAAAAGAAAAGAACAAGAAAAGGAAAAGGAAGAAAAAAAAAGAGAATAGTTTACTAGTTTATTTATTTTAGTAAATAAAATATATATAGGATAAAGAAAAATAAATAAATAAGGAAAAATAAGTAAAATAAGAATAAATAATTGTTTTGTCACTTAGAAAAACATTTTTTTCCAAAATAAGAAAAATAAATTAATCGATATTCAAATTTAGGGCATTTAGAATTTTTACAAAAAAAAAAAAAAGAAAAATCCAATTTAGGACCTTCTTTCTTAGGATTTTTTTTAAATAAATCAAATTGAGTAAAACGTAAACTCGATTGTTTTCAAAATTAAAATCAACTTAACCCTCTAAAATTTTCTTAAAAATAATTACGTACGTCTAATCTCGAACAGTGGGTACATAGGCACTTATGGGACAATGGTTAAAATAAAAAAAAAAAACTAATTTTCCTTTTTATTTTAGATTATTTCATCTATCCAATTAGAGTAATTAATAATTGAACTCTATTTCACATAATTGAAAGGTAATTTTTAAATTTAATTTTAAATTTGGAAAGTCAGTGGTATCAATAAGAGTTTAAAATTTCTAACCCTCGAATCTAGATCATTTGTTTTAAGATTGATTTTTTTTTAAATCAATTTTTATCAAAAGACCAGTGACTAAGTTATAACCAATCCATCCAATTGGTTATAACTTAACTCTTTTTTTTAACTCCGATTAGGTGGCAACTCTGAAATGATTTCAAGCTATAAACAAACTGGTTTTCTTAAACCTTAGTCGAGGGTCAGTATTAAATAAGTAAGGGTTTAATATTGGTCAATTTAAAGAAGACTTGATTTTGAAAGAACTAGGAGTGAAAAACCAAGCTCAACACTAGAGTTGACTTTAGAGAAGACGACTTTCAAAAGAAATGATGATTCTTGTCTAAAGGACTGAAAACAAGAGGGAATTCCAATTTTCCGACTTGCTAACAGGTTTAGTTTCTCCCAGTAGTAGTAGGCTTTTCAGCGATATAATAACTTGATCTTTTGGGCCGCCTTGGTCTAAGAGAACCTTTTTTTTCCTTTAGAGGCAAATAACTTTGCATGACTTCTTGAAATTTCTTTTTATTAGAAAATATCTCATTAAAGTTAGGTTTCGTCTAAAAGGACTTCCTCATACTTTCGGCTTAAATTCCTCTTTTTTAACTTCGATTCTAGAAATTATGGTCCACCTTATAAGTAATACCCTTTTAATCAATCCATTAGGTCTTTTTCGAACTGTAATGTAATGAAGGATTTTGGTTCTTAGTTTCAAAAATAGCATTTTATGAAAGAATTGCTCTTTAACTTAGGTTTATAAGTTAATAACCTTATAAGTAAAACTAGAATTGTGCTTGCCTTAGTTTCGAATGTAGCTTTTACAAAGGATAAGCTATCTCCTTTAATTAGGAGGGCCTTTAAGGAAGGGTAGAATTGTGAGTGGGCTATGAATCATATGTCAGTTGTAATAATTTTTTAGGGGGAAACTTCGGTATTTGCCCCGTCTTATTTTAAGCTTAATTGCTTTGACTATATTTTTAAGGCCTTTATTTGAAACATGGGTCTTTATTTAGGATTGGCTTTTTATGTCCCATATCCTTTTGGGCTTTAAAGCTTTGGACTTGATCGCCTTATCTTTCTCATTTTTCCTCTTTTTTTCCTACTTTTCTTTTCTTTTTTTTTTCTTTCTTCCTTTCATTTTCATTTAAGATAAAATGATTGTTCTTTCTTTTAGCTTGCAACTCAAAATGTCTATGGCATTAGTGTTTATAATAGATGCCTTTCTTCATCTTAAAGGAAATTAGTTATTCATGGCAATAATTACTTTTGGATTGATGCAACTAAAGCAAGCACAAATTAGTTTTAACTTTTTCTTCTAATAGATGCTCCTAAACTCCTTTTTGCCCTATTAAGGGGTGATTCTTGACAGGGTTTAATTTTTGAAAATACCTTAAATAAAGGTCCAACGGAGCTGATAAAGGACTTTGTGTTTAGGATTTTGAAAAGATCACCTAACTTCATTTGATTTATGTATTAAATGCAAGCTGGACTTCCTTCAAGGAATGAGTCCAATATCCTCACAATGATGCATTTGACTCTTAAAGTATGTCAGGGTTGGTGTTTGGGATTTGTCTTGCCTTTCTTCATTCTAAACCTTTTTAACTAATGAGATATCTTAAAATAGGAGAAATGCAAACAAAGCACTTTATTTGAATCACTTGTCTTTTACAAACATCATGAAATCTGACCCTATCCTTGAATTGAGTCCAATTAGATTACCCTTGCAAGAATTAGGTCTTGAACTCTATTTTTCAATTCCCATTAGTTGTTAATAGAATGCCCCTGCTAACTCATATGATATTCACATTGCGCATTTGGATCGTACTTCCTTAGCTTGTATTTTGGCTTTGGGGCTTTTTGTTTCAATAAGCCCTCTTTTCTTAGTTGGTCAAAGACTTGAGACAACGATACGAGGATTTGAGTGAACTTTCTTCTAAGTATTTTTGGGACTTTTTTGCTTGGTGTAAGTCTTGACGTTGTAGTATTTACATATGCCCTTGAGTCTGGTAGGGCTAGTCTTTTTCCAGTCAATCTCCCTATCCTTATGGCTTCTTCAATTCGGCTTTCGACAAGTACAATGTCTATAAAGTTGGCCATTATATTACCTAATAAGTGTCCATAATATGCTTCCTCTAATGAGTCAATAAAGACAAATATTAATTCCTTTTCAAGGAGAAGAGGAATGATTCTGGCTACCATGCCTCTCCATCTTTGAGTGTATTCCTTAAACGACTCGTTTTTATTTTTTCTCATTATGCTCAAGTCCCAAATTGAAGGAGCCATCTCAATGTTGAACTCATATTGCTCATAAAATGCCTAAGCCGATTTCTCCCAAGTATTAATTTGGCCGAGATCAAGCTGGGCATACTAGATTAATGCTGGCCCTATCAGATTATCTTGGAAAGTTTATACCATGAGTCAATTATTTTGAACATATCTGTCCATCTTGCGGACGTATAATCTGGTGTGTAACTTTGGGCATCTGGTCCCATCGTACTTTTCAAACTCTGACATTTTGAAATTTTCTAGGTAGGCTTTAACATCAAATGCAAAAAAGTCAATGATCTCAACCTGCTTGAATCCATCATGGCCTTGATTACCCTCATTTTCTCAATGATTTGTTGGGTCAACTTCCTTACCAATTCTTTTAAGTTGTATTGGTTGGCCCTAGAATTGATCGGCCTTTTATTAATTAGGAATGAATATGTGTTAGGCTCAAAAACTGGGTTGACTTTTGGATAAACCCCTTCTGGTTCAAAAGACTCAAAGGCTAGGCTAGCCTTTGGATAGTTCTCTTCTACTTCCATAAGTGGAGCCTCAATATTCTTTCCATAGTGGGCCCTAGAGTGCTCTTCATTTGATGTAACTCTAAGTAAAGCAACGCTGCCAACTAAGAAACTCAATTGATCTGCGATTTTTTCCACAGCTTGCTCCAATGAACAAAACCTTGCTTCTGTAGGGTTGGTGCCATCAAGTTTGTTATTTTTGTTCTTGGCCATTACTCTAGACAAGAATCCTCACCTGTTAGCAAGTTCTTTGATTTTAATTTCCTTTTTAAGAAAGAGAAAAGGAAAGATAGGGCTTATTTACAAAAGAAAGAGTAAGAAAACACTTCTAAGGGATCAAGAGACGGAATATTTTCAAAAATGATCCTAAGGATGTATAGGAGAAAAGATTGGAAAGAGTCAAGGTATAAGGTACAGAAAAGACGAATTGTAAAGAAATGATTCTCAAAGAGAAACTAATGAATATTTATAGGAAAAATGCAATATGAGGATATGCGGATACAGAGAGGGGAGTAGACAAATTGACTATAATGTGGCAAAAAAATTTTTATTGCATCTTCGAAGTTTCCTTTACATTATTCAAAAATTTATTACAAATAATCCCTAAAGTTTAGATCCTCTTTTTCTTGTAGTGTCTTAGCTCCTCTTCAATTTTATTTCTTTTCTTCAGCTTAGCAACCTTGATCCATCTAACAACCTGGGAGATATCTTTAGTATGGAACTTTTGGAAAGCTTTGACCCAGTAATAGGAAGCAATATCTTTGGGGAGTTCAATGACAGCAACAAATGTACCAATATGATTTACCTTTTGGATGCTTTGTTTATGAATGAAATCAAGTTTAGGGCTCCGAGTGTGGCTAATAACCAAACCATAAGTAGGGCCATATTAGTCTTTAATTCTCTATTCTTCTCTTCCTATAGAAGATTGAGTGACTTGGCTTGTGTTGCTAGTAATGTTGGGACATAAGATTTCCCTTCTAAAAATTAGGTCATAAGCTCTACAATCCTATGATGTATGTGAAATATTCCATCAAGAAACAAAATAGTTCTAAATGTTGCCAAGATATAGGCGTTGATCTTATATTGTTATCAATCTTCAATGTTGCCACAAAAGAATTTCTGGTTGTAGCTGGACATGGTCGTAAACCAAGAAAAAAGATTATCTAACTTAATGATTCTCTTATGGGGATCTACCCACATTCTACATATTTCAGATTCACAGAGGCCTAGGAGCTTTTTGAAGATCTTTGCAGGGGTAACCATAATATCTGGGACATTTTCTGTTTCCAATAGAGATGACTCCTAACCATTAGGAGTATTCTTTAACAGTTGGGCTCAGTTGGCATGGGCCAAAGTGAAAAGACTGATTTTGAGGGTCCCAGAAGTGGACCAAAGCCAATACCATGTTGACATTGGTTTGGACTTTAAGTAAAGAGAGGACACGATAAGGATCAAGGATCAATTACACACTTGAAAGCCTAAGGGCTCTCTTAGGTGGTTCGCCGAGCTATCTGAAGTAAGTTAAGCACTAAGGAGCAATGCTTACCTCAGCCCGATCTGTCAAGCTACTTTACTTTCCATGCTATCTAAGGTGTTATCAAGGTGACCAATTGACGTACCGAATCGAACCCTCCACTATTCATTAGTCCAAGCGCTAAATCTGAATAGAGTAATCTCCACGGTGTTGAGGTTGAGTTGGTAACTATCAGGAGCTGACCATCTAAGGTTGACCTAACTATGAATCGTCCCTAAACCAACCCCAATCTTGCCCCGACAGTTAGGGTGTCGAACTTTTGACACCATACAGATCTAAATAGAGGCCCACCCCTGCTCACCCTACAATATTGTCAAAATCGCAGATTAAAAACACGCATACAATGTTCTTTCTGACAACCGTACTATCCTTTCTAATAGAGGATGTTAGCAGTGTACGATTTCATACTTTCCCTGTAAATTATTTTCCTCTTATTTAGCAAATAGGGATTCATTTTTGTAATTATCTATAATGTAGAACTTACCCTAATAGGGTATTATAAATAATCACATAATGTAATAGTCGCAAGAGAATATACAAAAGAATACACTAAACTTTTCTTTTACCCTCTCTTGAGCTAAGTGTCTCCTTGCTTACTCTTGAGCTACTCCTACCTATCCCATTTGAGCGTGAACTAGTAGCGAGTGACCTTTGGCCATACTTATGTGTCATATCAAACGTGACCTAAGCTTGTGTGAGGTGTTAGTGCGTCATATTCATTGTCGATGCATGAGAGCTCTTGCTTACCTTTGATTATCATTTACTTTTTAAGTCATCTTGTTGCTTGGACCTACCCTTTTGGTCATGCGTGATATTAGGATTGTGTGTTCATCCATAAGTTCGTATCTGGATAGGCTTAATCTTGCCTTCAATGAATTTCTATTAGTTTGAATCGAAGAATTGAAACCATCTTTCAAGTATCCCCTCAAGCTCTAAAGGCTCATGGATATGGACTTCTTTGAAAGGGCCTGTATAAGAGAAGACCTAACCATTTTCTACAAAAATGATGAAAATAAAATTATATCAGAACTATCTTATTTACACATGGATTACATCGATATTTATAAGAAGAAAACATTTATAAGGAAAAGATTAGGAAACTTCATAGTTTCTTTTTTAGTTTTGCCACATTACGTCAATTTGCCGATTTTAGAAAAAAAGGTTCATGAATACAACTAGGGTAGGTTCTAAAAAGGTCCTTAAGCTTTGTGACCTCACTTGTTAAAGAACACTTTTTATGGTCACATTAAGCTTAAGTCAGGAGGCCTAATCAACCTCGAGTGGTGGTTACACCATAGCACTCGAAGCCTACACAATGGCCCTTTTCCTAAGGTCCTAAAACAGCTTAGGTCTGATCGCATCTACCTTACATCTTTGATGCAACAAATGACCCCCTAATATCCCAATGCATGTGATATGCAAGATAACAATACAAACAGATAAATAGAAGTTGAGAGTGAATTCTAAGAAAATACAAGGAAAGAAGCTTTAGGTTTATCTTTTTTCTCTTTTATAGCAATGACACCCTATATCCCTGAAGCATGTATGCAAGAAGGGTGGGTTCTAGAGGTCCTTAAACTCTATGACCTCACATGTTTCTTACAAAATGGTTCCTTAGTCACATCGAAGTTTAAGTATGGTAGCTTAATTGGTCCCAAACGATAATTGCCCCACCATGCCTGTAACTTACATAATGGCTCTCCGTCCTAGGGTCTTAAGGCGACCCGACTTTGACCATATCTATTATGTATTCATGGTACAATAAGTAAATTCCCCTCCTAAAAAAAAACCAAATAAGACTAAACCTGTAAAGTCGTTAGTACAGTTATGCTATAAATAATAAAGAATAAATAAATTACACAAAGGTGATTTTTATAGATCAATTTTAATCTTGGAAAGTTAAACAACTAACTTTCTTGACATCACCAATAGAGTTGCTAAGCTGTCGAGCCTAGTTTTTTGCCTCCCGTTTTTTTTTTTTAAACTAAGTCTTCTTTAAACTGATTAGTACTAAACCCTACCCATTTAACATTGACTATCGACTAAGGTTTAAAGAAAACTGATTTTTTTTATATCTGAAAATGTGTTAGAGTTGCCACTTGACCGAAATTGAGAAAAAGGGTTAAGTTATAACTAATTAGGTGGATTAGTTATAACTTAGCTACTGGTTTTTCGATAAAAACCGATTTTTATAAAATGGTTTTAAAACAAAAGATTTGAATCTGGGAGTTATAATTTTTAAACCCTTATGGGTCCCATTAACTTTGCAAATTTAACCTTAATCTTAAAAAATCACCTTTTAATTTCATAAAACTCGATTGTTAATTACTCTAATTGGATAACTTAAGTAATCTAAGAAAAAGGAAAATTAGATTTTTTTTTTTTATTGTTATTGTCGCCCTGTAGGTGCCTATGTATTTACTATTTGGAATTAGACGTAAGTAGTTCTTTATTTTTTTTTTTAAACTTTAGTAAGTGATTTGATTTTAATTTTAAAAACATGTCGGCTTTATGTTTTTAATTCAATTTGGTTTATTTAAGAGAACTTCTAAAAAAGGAAGTGCTAAATTGGATTTTTTTTGGAAAATTCTAAAAGGTCCTAACTTTAAAAGGAATCTAATTATTTTTCTTATTTTGGAAAGCCTAAAAAATCGTAATTTGAAAAGGATCCATTACTTTTTTATTTTTTATTTTTTGAAAACTCGATATTCTAAGTGTTAAAAGAGCAATTTTAATTCATTAGCTCATTTACTTATTTTTATTTTTTCTTTATTTTTTGATTTTATTATTTTATTTTATCTATTAGACTAAAAATAAAATAAATAAATAAACTACTTTTTCTTTTCTTTTTCTTTTTCTTTTTTTTTAATTATTACATTTACAAAATAAATACAAAAAAATGACAACAACTAAATAAATAAATAAAGAAAAACTAGGCGTCGAATGTAGTTCGACGCACAGGCTAGACTTAGTGCGAGTTTTAGGTTGGTTAAGTCGGATCCTGGTCAGGTTAGGTCGTCTCCAAGCTCTCCTTTAATAACAGTACGTAGGGTGGATTCAGGCTAATCTATACATTGAATTAAGCGGGAGAAGGTGTTTTTATGGGTTTTTTTTATTAGGTTTAGGGGTGTTTTTTAAGTGCCATCGTGTTTTGGGGTTGTTTGGTGGGTAGTAGAAGTTTGCTGCTAGTAGTGGTGTTCGGGTGGCACCGTTGGGGGTTGTTGGGTGTAAGTAGTGTGTTGGTTTGAGGGTTTAAGGATGTGACGAGATGCATGGTGGGCTTAGTTTGGTTCGGGTAATGGTAGAGGTGAGAGATTCGAAGAGAGAGGGGGTTTAGTGCCTGAGTTAGAGAGAGAAAGTGATTGTGAGAGAGAGAGAAGGTGTATTTGAGTGATTTAAGAGCTCATGTATTGGTTGTCTATCATCCAATGAACTCCCCAACACCTTATTTATACATGAAAACACCCTAATAATCAAGGAAATTCAAAAATCGAAGTAAATGAAAAATTCCGAAAATTAAGTTTTTTTTTTTTCAATTTTTAGAGCCCATTTAATCCTCGCAAAGACCAAATTTAGATGTGTTCTTTGTGCTAATTCACAATGTTTCATTTTGTCTTTGTGATTTCACCCTTAATTTGGCAAAATCATGAAGAAAAACAAGTCAAAAATTGGCTAAAAGGACACTAGGTGAAGTTCTCGCAAGAAATAGTGGGAAAATCTAGGGAAAGTGATGGAAAGTCGGGGAAAAAGAAGGGAAAGGGAGAGAAAGAAAATGAAAAGGAAGGAAGAGGGGCTGACGTGGCGCTACGTCAACACTAGTCGAACCTTGTGCTACCACGTGTTCGGACACATGGCATAATGAGATCTTGATACATAGCAGTTCCTGATGTGATAAAAATAAAAAGGCTTTTACATGCTTTCTCCAAGATTCGAACCCTTAACCCCTTGCTCAAACCAAATGCTAAGTCCATATGTTTATCTATTTAGCCGTTGGCATGTGTCTTATCCATATGTGCAATTTGCACATATGAACCAAATTAACCTAGGCTAAATTCAAATCTAAGCCTTGGTTCAATAATCCTGACATTTAAACTTATTTTAAAATTGAAAATCTGCCTTATTAAATTGTTATGTTCTAATTTCTCTAAAATCTTCTATTTTTTCAATTTTTCAATTTTTTGATTTTCCAAAATTTTTCAATTTTTTTATTTTCTAAATTTCTCACTTTTTAGGTTTCTTTCTAGATTTTCTATTTTTGACATTTTTCCAAATTTCTTATTTTTTTTGTGTTTTTTCTTATTTTTTTATTTTTTGCATTTTTTTAAAATTCTTATTTTTTCCAACTTTCTTTATTTTTTGGGTTTTCTTTAATTTTCTATTTTTTGTGTTTTTCCTAATTTACGACCTATTAAGGAAATAAAACTAAAAATAAAAATAAAATAAAATAAAAGGGGGCAAAAATTAAGTGTTTCTAGGTATCCCCATAAGACATCTAGCAACTCATCAACCTATCTCCTCTTAACTTGATCTGCTTTCCTCTTTAAGCCGTGCAAGATGATTTTGTTGATGGCTTCAACTTATCCATTCGATTGAGGGTGTGCTATAGATGTGTAGTTTAAGTGAATGTTGTATTTCTCACAAATTGTTTAGAACTTCTTGTTGTCAAATTGTAGGCTATTGTCCGTGATCATCATAAAAAGAACCTTGAATCTCAATATTATGGCATTGAAAACAAATGCCTCCACTTTCTGTTCGGTGATTCTCATTACTGCTTCAGCCACTACCCATTTTGTAAAATAATCTATAGCAACCCTCATTGGGCAAAGGGCTAAGGACTAAATAGGTAGCATAATTTAGTTAAAGGTGCATGACTCAATACCTCATGCTTTTGGAATTATAGACAATGCCAAACGGCTATCTTTGCATCTTCTTTCATGGTTAGCTCATGTAATTACTGCGTGCACCACCGTGTAGTTCATATAACACCTATTGGGCATCTCTCAAAGAAAGGCATTAAAGATAAGGTTGTGATATGTCGTGTTTGTATAGGTGATCATCTATTGCTGTGTTTGTATAATTGATCATCTATCACCATGTAATTCGCAGCTTGATAAGCCAATCTTCATACTTCTTTCTTGTCATTAGGGAGGGTGCCATCTCTCAAATAATCTATAGAGGGATCCATCCAAGACTTTTCTTTCGGGCAAGGAGCCGATTTGCAACTTTGCGATGCAGTGGATAAACTTTTTTGTAGAAGAAATTTGATAAAAAGTTTGTCGC
>JAMXBB010000002.1:108288735-108303910 GCA_024138015.1 Lumnitzera littorea | reverse complement strand
ATATATGGAACCTATTTAATTTTAATAAAAATATATCAGAAAATATTTAAATATGAAATTACAAGTAAAGCAAAAAGAGCAAATTGACATAAATATAAGTATTATATTAATTCTTTTCATGATAACCTTATATGAGTGTTACATTAATAATGATTAAAAATAAAAGAATACTATTTTGAATACAAATTATCAGGCATTGATGATTGAAATAATCTATATTTTTTTCATAACATTAACTAAAAAAAGAAATGTATTTACCTAAGTCATATAATTAGTATTATTTATCAATAATATACGTGATACGACTGGTATGTATATAATATAGACAACATAACTATTATTTATGGCATGTTACTAGCAAAAAAAAAAAATAACAATAATTTAGGAGAATTTATTTAGTGTAATATAAAATTTATGACACTACTGTTATTGGTCATTGGAAAGAAAAAAGTTTAATAAATGTAAAAAGAAATAAGTATTGTACTAATTCTTTTCATTATAACCTTAAACGACTGTTTGATTAAGAATGTTAAAAAAATATAATACTATTTTGAATATAAGTTATTAGGTAATAATGATTAAGATAATCCATATTTATTTTCATAACATTAATTGAAAAAAAAAAAAGTACTTAATCAATTCATATAATCAATAGTATTTATTAATAGTTTATGTGATACAACTTGTATATGTGTAATATGGATAATATAATTATTATTCATAGCATGTTACTAACAAAAAAATAATAATTTAAGATAATTTATTTAGTATAATATCATGTGTAATTAATGAGAGTAATGTTATTGGTCATTATAAAGAAAAAAGTTTAATAAATAAAAAAAAATGCCAGTTAAATAATTAGTGCATCTAGGAAAAATAAAGTGACAAGTATGAGATTTGGGAACATTTAACGACTAGACTATATTATTTTATATTATAATTGACTTTTTAAAATATTACACTTCTTTATTTTCTAAATATTCGAAAAATTAACTATTTCTTAAGCCGGAGGATTGGGCCCTATGAGCCCCGCCCTCTCCCCACCCCAACCCATAACCACCCAACCACAGCCCCCCGGGGTCCATGAGTATTCGCAACTGCTCATTGAACTTTTGGCGTGTAATCCTAATAAAAGAAGATTGTATGAGATAGAAATCTGGAGACGTTATGTGAAAAAATCCCAGAGAGGGTTGAGTTAAGCTAAACTCAAACGGTTCAACTGCCCAAACTTCCATAGGAGGAATAATAAGGGATGGCCAAGAGGAAATGACTCTTTGGTTTTGAAAGAAAGCTAGAAAAAATTGACATATTAACTGCAGAATCATGGGGCATCTACTGGGGATTTCTTGTCTACAGAAAATTTACCTTAAGTTAAAAGTTTATACAGATTTATTGGTTGCTGCACATAAAATAACTCATCTTGAAAATCCTCAACTGTAATATTACAATGTCATAATGGCATGTAAGGAAAAAAAATATCCAGATTCAAGGAGGTCAGGATGATTGAAAGCATTCCGATAGAGTTGAATAGAGTAGCGGATGGATTGGCTAAGGATCAAATCGGATGAAGAAAGAGAAACTTTTTGTTATTCTCCTTGTACATATACCGAAACTTTTGAGAAAAGGGATGATGGTTTTTATAGGGAGAAAAAACTCTCAAGACAAGCATTGGTACTGTGATCTCTGATAATTTTTTTCTCTCTTTTGGTGATTACAAATGAAAGATTCAAATTTGATTCATTCCAACTAAGATCCACATTACTAGGTTCTAAGGAACTTATCACGTTTCATCTTTGTATTGAATGCTATCTAATGACATAAAAAAGAAAGAGGAAAAAAAGGAGGAGGAAAATGCTGCCAATAGTAATTACTTAATTACTGGAACAACCGCTTTGTTGTCGGGCCACTTCAAGGTTCTGACATATTAATATCTCCTTTCAAATTTTGGACCAAATTTTCTAGCCACAAGGTTCCTCTAAAGGATAATCCATTATAATGGCACATGAAACAATTTTGGTTCCGGTGCGGAATCAAATCAAAAGCATCCTCGTTTTACTAAACGCTGCGGCAAAGGAAGACATTTGATTAAAATATTATGTTGAATTATTTTTAGGAAAAATGATAAATTTACTCTCTAAACTTTTAATGAAACGGTAAAAATTTTACCAAAACTTTTAAAAGATTAATTTTAGATATAATTAAAGTTTCTGTTGATATTTTTACCACTTTCATTTACAATAATACCATTAGATACCATTTACCGAGTTGAATTGATAGATATATCCAAAGGTAATATGTGTTCTTTAAAATTATTTTAAGTTATGTATATGTTAAATAGACAAAAGAAAAGGATAAAAAAGAAAAAAAAAAACATTGAAGAGAAAATGGAAGTAAATCGCACTTCCCTTATCCGTCAGAACCCTTTGACCGTAAAAAAGAATCAAAACCCAACGTTTACCCATCCATCAAATTTCTGCTACACGTTCTGTTCCATTTATTTCTTCCCCTTTTTCCTGCTTGGATTTTGTCTATATTTCCTATTAATATTGTGGGATTAGGGCCCTATGTTACTGATTCTGCAGAGTAAATGAACTAAGAAACTCATAATTAAATCGTTACAAAGAATAAAAAGAGCATATTTCTTTCATACGCCTAATAATATTGCTCAGTCTTTCACATGCTATGAAGCAAAAAGATTATGAAAATGGCAGTAACAATTCACACTTTTTATGATGCTATTTCTTTACATGCATTAGTACAAGTAAATTATTCAAGACCATGCATTTATCTAGTCATGTCAGAAAAAAATGATGCAGACAAAAGAAACAGCCAAATCAGCAAATTATACCACTTAAAATGCAACTAGAAGGGACTAAAATTGAATCCCGACATTATATTTTACGGTGAAAGTTAGGCTTTTGATTCTTTTTTACGGTGAAAGGGTCTTGATACATAATAGGAGTGTGATTTTCTTCTGTTTTCTCTTCAATATATTTTTTTTCTTTTCTTGTCCCTTTCTTTTTTCTATCTGATGTATAGATGGCATAAAATAACATTAAAGGACATGTGTAACTTTCGAATATATCTGCTAATCCAACTTAGCAAATGGTATCGAATGGTGATAATGAAGGTAATAAAAATACTAACAAAAACTTTAATTAAGTTTAAAATTGGTCTTTCAAAAGTTCAAATATTATTTTTTCCATTTCACAAAAGTTTTGATAGTAAATTGGTCATTTTCCTATTATTTTTACTGGAAGAACTTATGCAAGAATGAAACATACAAAGAATATGGAAGGAAAAGAAAAGGAATTTGGATTCTCTCAATTTCTTACTTATAATTTTCCTCGATTTATATATAAATGATTGATATCTAAATTTTTTAAATACATTGTGGTGTCATTATATTGTCATCCTTTTTTTTTTTTTAATAATTTCTCCATTAATTACACATAACAGTATTTTTTTTTCGATAATTATAATGGAGAATGGGTGATTTGAACATGGTTCATCCTACTTAAAAGACCAATGTTTATGCTATTACACATAACAGTATTTAAAGGGTAAATTCATGAAAATTGAGAAAAGTTAAATTGAGATCATCTAAATTCATAATTCTATATCAATATCTAAAATACACCAAAAATTGAGGAAATTTTTTGGAAAAATGAATGACTTGCCATTTAAAACTAAGGGCGAAATGGTGATGCGTCCTTAATTCTAATGAAGTAAACCCTGTATGCCAATGATATGTCTCCCTTCTCTTTTCTTGCTCGCCTTTTTTATGATGTTCTAGGCCTTGACTCGGAACTCATGATGGAACCATCTCCCTCTCTCGAGGTAATAACGTGTAAATATTTCTTCTTTTTTATTAATATTATTTTCGTTTGCCCTTGATCTTTGATTAAAGTATCTAATCTAGAAAACCTAATTAAATTGGAAGTTGATAATGTAATTAGCGGTTGTTCTTGTTCTATTTAATTAAGTGGATTAAGTTAGAGAAAAAAAATAAAAAATGATTAACTTTGGATTAAGGTAAATATACTTATAACAAAGATAAAAATCAGATTAAATATAAGTACGAGAGACTTGCTAAAAGTGTTTTAGTTTAAAGGTTTTTACTTAATACAAACTGGATCTTTATGAGCTTAATCAAATTAAGTCTTCAAATGAATTACATAGATAAAAAAGGTTTAACAAGGATTTGATATAGGTGAAATCAATTCCTATATCAAATAAAAACTTAAAGAATCATCACATTGAGAGTTCTTAAAGTCAAGGAAAAATCTAGAAAGCTTAAAGTTTAGTTCATCAATAGTGTTGAGTTAAATGAAGTGAGCAAGGTAATGCATTTAAATTTACTCTCTGTGTGGTTGACCAAATTACAAAATGGTTAATATAACTCATCTTCCCTTTCTAGAGTATTTTAATCGACCAAACTTAATTTTAGTTGATTGTATTATGCTTTCTTGATGTAGGAATTCTCTTATTGTACTAGACGGAAATGAAAATGTTCAACCTAGAATTGTAATTCTTTAACAACACTCGATACTTTAATTTCAATTATTTTGTAAGGTTATTGGAAGGTTTGAATCCTTGGGTCTAGAAAATACTCCATATTTATTGTTGTTGCTTATTAAGACATCCGAAACTTCTAACCGGTGTGAAGAACAATTTCCCTTTAAAAGTTAGGGCCAACAAGGCATTTGGATGCGAACTTTTGCTATTTGTGCAACCAAGTTCTTTACCAATTAAATTGTTTGATTTTCTTTTTCCTTTTTTTTTTCTTAGTTCTAAACTTCTCTCTATTTTGTATTCCGAATGTGCTATTGATCATGTTCCAAAAGATGGCAAATGCATATAACAAACGAAACTGCAAGTTCTTCAAATTGAGTGATGGAGGTGAGCAACCTAGATATTAGACACTAGGCCAAAGTGTTATGTGTTTATGAGTTAGGAAAAATTAAATAAAATATGATCTATATTTTGGAGATTTTGTAACTCATAACCTTTGTTCTGTAATTATTTATTAATGTTAATAAGTGATATGCGTTAGTCTCTTATTGGTCCAAAATAGTTAATTACATAAAATAATGTTACTAAACAATTAACTATATAACTTAATATAAACAAAAAATCTGTAGAAATAAAAAAATAAGAAATAAAATTGAAAAAAATGGAAGCTATACCTCAAGATGACCACTTAACACCCTCTATATGTTGATGGGTCATGTAACTTATCCATAGTGGTAAGTGGCCATCTATAATTTGAGGCGGATGTACGACTCCCTTAAAACGTGAGTGGTAGCCACTATCCTAATTATTTTAGAAAAAAAAAAAGGAAAAATGATAACAACCCATTGAGTTACCTTACTTGATCAAGTAACCCAGTGGGCTTTTAAAAATTTCTTCTTTTTCTTTTATTATTATTATTATTTTGTTGTGAGTGGTGGCTCACCATTTTAAGAAAGTTACACAACCTCCAATTAAATAGTAGGTAACTACTCTCCATCATGTAAAGGGCTACATGGTCCATCTAATTTTTCATTTGCTTCCAATTATCTCATGGCCTAGGATAGTGGATTACTCCCTAACCATAAGATGGATGAAAAATATTATGGGGTTACAAATGGTATTTTTTGTACAGTTTTAAAATAAAAAAGTGATTTTTTATTTTTCATTAAATTATATAGTTAATTATCTAATAACATTATTTTATCAGATACCAACCAAAAGATGACTCATATCCTATTGATTTACAACTAATAGTAAAATGCAAGTCATATGTTTGTTATAAAGAAAAGCATATGTCACTTATTTGTAAAAGATCAAAATACAGGAAGTCTTGTGTAATATCATTAGTTATCGATATTACTAAATATGCCATTATTTTAGCATCTTTGAATATTGTAATACTTTATAATCCTTTTTTTTTTATTATTATACGGTTCTTATCTTCATAGCAACAAAGTTTTGATAAAAGGCTAATATTGTAAATTATTAGAATTAGAAAGCTAAAGGTATCCATCTATTTGCTTGCTCTCCTTACTTTATCATAGTTATACTTTATATATATTTCTATATATATGGTTTATATGTATATATTTATATATAAATTGCCTATATATATGAATTTATGTACATATGTATGTATTGTCTACTATACATCACAAGTACATCAACTACCAATAATAGATAATGAAATTAAAATAACATTTGGTAATTCTATAAATTGATGCATAAGTTACTTGGATTTGGATCCTCTTAATTTTTCATTTCTCAATTTTTCTCAATTTACTAATCACTGGTTGATATTATTTAGATTTTTTAAATACATGATGATGTCATTTTGTTCTTTTTAATCAAAATCATTTTGATCAGTTGCTTGTCTACCGTGACATCTTTGTTTCTAGTAGTAATGAGAACTATGCTTTGTGGCTCAAACCAACTATTCTTTGCTGCTAGTTTATTTAGTTGATCCTTATTGTCAATATCATCAAGCAAAAGTAGAAGTCTCTTTTCCTTAAAGCTCTTCTCAATAATAGTTATTCCTTCATCAACATGTGATATTTCTCGCAATGACTTATCAACTAAAATATCTGAGATAAGTTGCTTCTGCAAATTCGCCATACCCTTATCGTTTGCTGATGCTTCACGAATATTTGGTACAAAGCAATGATATTCGAAAAGGTCACAGAGTTCATTATAGAGGACCTTGGCAAGAGTCGTTTTACCAATGCCATGGTCTAGCATGAATTATTTTCTTTATCTCTTCCACATGGTCCTCAACCCCAAACAAGAAATCTGGAACAACTAAAATAGCTTTCTTTAATTCATTGAAAATTCTTGCGACCACTATCTTCACCAATTTTCCTTCATGCCTGTACACATATTTCAATAGAAAGATCAATACAACAGAAATAAAAGATAAATCAACATATAAAGGATAATGTTAAAGTTACCCATCCGCGACTTTATCCGATTCCCATCCTTTTAAGGATGCAACTTCTTTGAAAGCATTTTCCAATTTTTGGACAAGCTCGCTATCAACACCATGCTTCTTCTTGAACAACTGATATTTTTCTCCAAACTCACCCTTTTGTTCTCGAACATCTGATGGTTTAACTTTGTAAAAGATAGGTAGGACAAGCTGGCCTATTGTCTTCTTACACTCAAGGATCTGGAGAAGCTCCTTAAGGCACCATATACTAGAAGCATAACTAGGTGATATGACCAGGATCGAAATTTTAGAAGCCTTGATTGCTTGAAATAGTTTATCGATTTTTTCACCCACATGAAGCTCTTCATTATCTCTAAATACCATGATTCCTTTATCGTCCAATCTGTGATAAAGATGATCAGTGAAGCCATGGCGGGTATCTTCTCCTCTAAAGCTTAAGAACACTTCATAATATTGTCCTACTGGAGGAAGAGTGGAGGATGAACTTGCCCTTGAGGTTTGCTCTGCATCTCCACCATCATGTTGGCTAGAGGAGTTCGCATCATGGCTCATTAGCAAATCCATGAGATTTCCAAAGCTTTAGCCGTATCCTAAATTAGAGATTGGATTTTCTTTTGTTAAGAGGATTTGGGAAACTGAAAGCAAATAATGTTGTACAGCTTTTTCCTTCTTTATATGGCGATTGAGGACTACTGGCCTTGACTTTGATTTTTAGGTGTGTCTCTCTCTTTTTCGGATATCATAATCATGTTCACTATTCCATGTGGAAGGTGGATGTTTGATACAACATGCAAACAAATGTTAAAAAGTATAAACCTTTTTACACAAATGATGGAAACTTTTGTTAGTATAGATACCATGTACCCAGCTATATGTGGTAATAAAATTCTTATCATAGTTGTTATAGTAAAGGTTTATTTCTACTGCCATGCACACACCAAGCGGATTGAGTAACAGCAGTGTTTTTAACAATTCTTACCTCTTTGTGATTTCTTCAGACTAGTTATCTACCATTTAGAAGGGGTATAATATTTGGATAGTCCTAGGATAATCTAATTCTAACAATTCATTTTATCAGAGTTTTTAACATATAAGAGAGTTCCTATTTACAATCTAGAAGGGGAAATTTCTAGCAGAGGGAGTTGTTGGACCATCCAATTATTTTCCCCAGAAGAGAGAGTTCATATTTATTATCCAAATTATAATCTTAAAGATTGATAAATATATGTGTACTTTGTTATTTTACTTGAGTGTTGTAAGATGGGTTAGATATGTCATTAACAAAATAACTTCCATGAACACTAATATTCGAGGACCAAATTTGAATTTTCCCTCTCCAAAGTTGTTAATATATATAATAGTTGGAAAGAAGAAAACAAAATAACTTTCATAGGGTTATCTATCCAAAGAATTTGAATTATATATATATAGGGGATAATGCCCCACATTGCGTGTGAAAAAATATATATATAAAAAATTTGGAGTCCATAGTATAGAAAAACGGTAATATATGTTAGTAATATCAAAACTATAATAAATTTTTTAAAGAAAAAATCATTACTATAGTATCAAATATTAATCAAATAAAAAATGTAATGAATAATATTAGGTAATTAAAATAATGGATAAATAAGAAAAAACCACCATAGAAGTAAGTAGGACAAAAAATAGTAATTGCATAGTTAGAAAGATTTATAAGTAATGAATAGTAATTGAAAAGTTTATGGGATAAATTTGAATTCTCTTAATAACTATTATGTGAATATATTTAATAGTTAAAACAAAACTATAAGATATCAAGTTATTAATTATAGGTAGTTGATAAAGGATTTTCCTTTTAATATAATAGATATATATTTAAATAATTGAATATTAAATGAATATAGTAAATAAGACTTAACATATATCTTAAGAAATATCAATTACATGTGAAAAATAGGGTCCCTTATCTTAAGAATTAAATGTGTCCTCTTCTTCTCTCGTATAATCAAATAAAAAAAGTTGGTCCACAAGAAAATTTCAGTGAATTTTACTGTATTTTGCGATGCAAATGGGTTTTACATTTTCTCGTGTGCATAAAAAAGCCAGACATCAAATACACAGCTGTAGTGGGGAAAGAGATGAAATTTCCGGGAAAAGATTTTCATCATCTAGACGCACTACAAGACATACAGAAATATCATTTTCAACTATTTTTACTGTTCGTTTAGGATTATTTTAAATTTAAGCTTAGCTGGCTATATACATCATTTATATAGATCACATGAAATATCTCCTTAAAATTCAAGTTTGTTTATGGAGTAACAAATTATCTATATAATTTAAATTAGTTAATTATAGGCATTCCTACTGTTTTATTTTAAAGAAATTATTATCTTCACAGGGATTTGGTAAAAGTTTCCTTCTTATTCTAACTAGTGTTCTTACCTGATGACTTATTTTTACATATCACAAGCCTTATGGTTCTGATTTTGTATCATTTAATATGCGGATAAGATATATTTATCTAATACAATTATTTTAAATTTATACCATATATAGCTTCTCCTGGTGACAGTTGTGCACTCCATTACTGTTGTTTCGAAGAGGAAAAAGTTTCTCGGAGTTTGGTTGTAAAAATAATTAAAGAGAAACGACAATAAATGTGGATGCAACCTTAGAGCTCATCCCTCGTAAAGGGACCAAAGCTTGAAATAGTAATGGATGAGGTTTGAATCCCATGATACCTCATGTGAAAGTGTAGTCCCATAAGAATTGTGTGAGAGAATTGGTATTCATTTATAAGGTCAAATTAGTGAATATCATTTAACATTAGTTTAAAGCTTTTGTGCAAAATGGTTGAAAAAAGTATATTAGTATTTTTTTACTATATCATTGACTACTTTTAGCTTAGGACATTACATTCTACTTTAAAGAAAAGGAATAAGGAGTTTAGAGCTGCAAATGAACTGGTCATATAGGGTATTTAACTCGATAAAAACTCTATAAAATAATACTTTATAGAGTTTAAAGTTAGGTTTTCAAACATGATTCAAAACCTTATAATGTTTAGGGTTGAATTTTTAGATTATAAAAAAATTGATTGGAAAGCCGAGCTAATAAAAAATAATATATTAATAAAAATATTTACTTTTAAGCTAAGTATCATGTATACCTTATATAAGTTTCACATTATACAATATATTTGATTTTTAAATTTCATTTGTTAAGTTAGTAATTATAACCTTACTTCTACTTAACTATTTTCTACTCTATTCTCTCCTTCATCTCATTTGAACATATAATCTAAGCCTATGAAAACTCACCTCTCTAAGGTTTTCACTCTTTAAGGATGACTTAAAACCTCATAGGGGTGAGTTTAGGAATAAGAGTTAAAACCTTAATGTTTTTTTATAGGGATTTAGGAGACACCAACTCCTATGGGATTAAGTTCGAGTTTTATAGGATCTATCCTAAATTTGCCCCAGTTGCATCCAAGGAGTTAGCAAAAGGGGAAAATAAGTGTTTGAACCTTTCCTAAAGAGTTCAAACTTTTTAGGTCATCTTAACGTCAAGCAACAACGAACAAAAGCTCACCAAGTTTATGGTTAGATATGCCTAAAATAATGAAGTAAGTGAAGCATTATAAGCATAAAACAATAGAATGAAACTACTAAAAACAACAAGAATCAAAAGTCTTTACAGATTATAATCAAGATTCTTGAAAAGATTCTACTCTAAGAAACATGCAAATTGCAATAATTTAACTCCAAAAGCTTTGAATTGCTACGATAATTGAGAAAGCATTAGGAAAAGAGAGATTTTTTTTATGTCTAGTATGGTTAGAAGCTTGGTAATAATTCTTGTTAGTACGACTCCATAAATGACGAAAATGGAAGTGCCATTAAAGGGTGATTAAGGAGCAAAAAAGCTCCTTAATAAATGGATTTTCCATTAACTTATAGGGGATTGGAATTCCATTTCCCCTTTATTCCTTATTATGGCGTTCGCTTTGTTTTTATCTTTGAATCTCAATCTTATAGGAATCTTTATTACTTGAAATCAAGTAATTGAAATTTCTTAGTTCAATCAAAGAATCATAATTTCTTACAAAATTTCATACTTTTCCAAAAAATGACCTCATCCCAATTTAATAACAACCATCATCAGTGTTGCCACCACCAACCACCATTACTGCAACCGCCACCACCGCCGCTATTGCTATCTCTGCCGCTATTGCCACTACTGCCACCGCTACCATTATCATCAACAACTACCACCGCTACCTGCTACCGCTACCTGCTACCACTACTATTATCGTTACCATCACCACTATTGCCATTACTATCATACCTCGAAATGGAGAAGTCATAACAGACTTACCGTATAAACTATCCTAAGATAGAAGCTGACTTTACAATTGTTGCCATAGACCTAGTCCATACCAAACATACTTAACTCAACCATTTTAAAGCATTTGATTTTGTACCTAATATTAGTGAAACTTGTGATAAAGTTTTTCAAGATACCTGTTCAAGAACACTAGTAGTTTACAAATTAATATAATAGCAACATTTCCAATAAATAGGTATACATCAAAAGTTCTAGCATTCTTAAGAGTTTATAAAAACCACAAGTTTTAATGTTTACGTAAAAAAAAGTTGGAAACTAAAGGGCATTTTTCTACAAGAAAAACAAAGGAAAGCTTAACAAAAGTTAGGGTCTTGCAGGTCTTCAGGTTTTCTCATTTTCCCAGCCCAACATTCACTAATTCGTGGATAGTTATAGCATTATTCCTTTAATCTTTGGTCTACACCTACAAGAGAGTCTATAGGGATATTAACATAATTAGCTTAATAAGCGAGGATGGAAACAAAAGAGTACATTAATCACAAACATAGTTTCCAATCATCTTACTTAAGTGAAATGCAATGTAATGCAAAGAAGTAAATGCAACATTGTACAATGTTATCCAATCCATTGTGAGGTTAGAGAAATTGTATCGACTTTAATCAAAATTAAGGAGTTTAAACACAACTTAAATCAGACCAAACTCAGGCTCATGCAATGGGAAACACACTCCTCTTTGGATTCCCCTCAAACCACAACTCTTAACTTTGTCGCGACCTCCTCTCTTGTCACTTAGTTCGACTAAGAGTGGCAAAATGACCATTTCAACTATCCTCTTCAAATGGGCCAACATTTGGTCTAACACACCTAATTGTTCCCCCAATGGGTTGTTATGAATGTTTGGTTAGTTAAAGGTCAGTCTTTGGTTAATTCTAGTCAGTAGTGATCAACTAATTCACAAGACAAAGCAAATTGAATATAATTAAGCAAAGCAGAACTCCAAGTCCACAACTTAAATAACCAATCGCACACAAGGCATGTGTATGTTCAACTATGTTACAATCACAACCACATGCACTCCCATGTCTCTAAGTACTCTAACGTAGTATTCTAGTATGTTGCGACGTATGGATCCCAAATTACCTTCACCTCATTGGTTTATCATTCCTAACCCATTGCTTTGTTTGTTATAACCCTAAGGGAGAGCTGGTAGGATTACTTAAAATTTTCATATCACGTATACATCCATGATACGAAAATCGCTTTGCAAGTTAGAGATTGTAAGACTCTAATTAATTTATCACTAGGGTTTCTAATTATTAATTTATAAATTTATTGTAAAATACAAATAACTATAGATATCCAATATTATACGGTTTTTCAAAACTGTAGAGAATTGGTATCCCCTACCAAATACTAAGACAAGGTAAAACAACTTAATAATTTATAGGAAATACTAAATTATACATAATCCTATCATATGAACGTTTTTTACTTAAATTGTTTTTGTACCAACTATACATATTTCAATTAACTCTAACATTATCAAATATATCTCCAGTTTATACTTTACTCTCAAGATTATCTTAATCCTTGCTTAAAGGAACCTGTAAAAGAAACTATAAGAGAATGAGCAAACTACAGCTTAATAAGTTCATTCCTCACTACCATTATTCAAGTAAGTTATCACACGTTAGCAGCATACATGCAATCTATCTACAAGTGAAATGAATACATACACAATGAATGCAAGCAATACAGCTATAGGAGTCTGGAACTATGGAATGTGTAGATTCACATCGTCTACACATCGACTATCCTCCGTACTTACCTGCATAGAGCACCTCACCTTAACTATATAAGGCTGCTTAGGGGCACTGTTTCTCTAGACAATACTCGACTATTACCCTAGTCAAGAAATAACAATTAATATATGTAGACCTCAACTAAGGTCATCCATCGAACATATCCAAGGCCCTTCGGGCATACAAAGCGAGTCCTTTTGCTATTAAAATATAATCAAGACCCCACGAGTACAAATATGCAAGTCTTCTCATAGTTAATTGTAGATATTATGTTAACTTTGTTTTAACAATAAAAATATTATTTACGGGCACTACAAACCTTCACAAAATCATACAAAATATATTTAAGATTGGAAAAGCGTTTTCCAAACATACTTTTCTCAGAAATTTTGCAAAGCTAGCACTCTTCATCTTCATATTAATTGAATCATAAATATCCAACAAATATAACTGATTATTTTAGTCGAGTAGTTATATTTACCAATTTAAGAAAGTTATCACACGAATGATAGTACACAAAGCAATCAATATCAACTAACAAGTAGCATACAAATAATAAACAGTAAGCAGATATCAGATAATTAGAACTCTCTCACCTAGATTAATACTCACTTTTCAAGCCTTTGAGATTTCTAGAAGCCAATAATCAAATACCTAAAAGATAATAAAACTTATAAGTATTCTTAAAAACTAGGTTTCTTGGTTAATTAAATATTTATCATTATTTGCCTGGTTTTCCACTATAACCTAAATATGATATAAACATAATTTAACTTAAATCTTCTACTTATTTTTCTCGATTTATCTTAAATTTTCAATCGCATATAACATTTTCGTTTTAACTTCGATTTTTATGAACTTATAGTCCATTTTTATCATTTTCAAACGTACTTTCTTGTAGCGAGGTCCGTTTTAGACATTGTAGCCTGCATTTTTTATTATGGTTTAAAAATATTACAAATTTTATTATTTTGAATTAAATAATTATAAATTATTATTTTAAGCTTTTCTTTATATATTTATTATTTAATAAACATTTAAATTTTATATTTTTGTAATTTTCTTATTTTTAAGTCTATTTTATAACAATTTGCTTATTTTGCTATTTTTAAGTTTAAATACTTATTTAATACACTTTTTGTTACTTTAGTAATTTCTTAAATAATTAATTATTTTATTATTAATAATAATTAGGAAATTATTTATAATTATAAGATGCTGACGTGGCAGCATAAGGGTGTTCTACGTGTCAATTTATGAATTTTCCATATTTCCTAATTTTTCCTATTTTTTAAATTTACTTAATATTTATACATATATATCTATTTTTATATTTTATTAAATTTTGTATATTAACCTACTTTCTTTTCTTAAACCCCACGGCTTAAATATATATATACATATTATCTTACTTCATTTAGTAATTTAGTATTTTAGTATGTTGCATATATACTATTTAAGTATATACATGTACTTATACCATAATATACTACTAGTATATGTATTTTTTTACTTATACATACACTTATATACTAATGTTCCCTCAAATTATTTATACATATATACATATGTAATTTTACAATATACCCCTAAATTCACTATATGTACCATACTTATATACATATACTATACTTATATTTTTGTACTTTATACATTCATACATAACCAGTCGTATATACATATATATCATGAAAATAAATAATATACATATTATATACATATATATAGACATATATATCCCTTTATACCTTGTGCTTATATGTTTAATTATAACATATATGTACATATGAGTATATACCTAAGTATTTATATACATATATGAACACATAAACATATGGAAATACTAGCTTTACATATAATTCCATTACATGTACAATTAACCTTAATACAAGAAAAGAATTACAAAATCAACTAAAGTTATGTAATCCTTAAATACATATATTTTTACAAAATACATACATATATAACAAGGGTACATGTAAATTAACAAAATAATTATAAGAAAAAAAAAATAATACTACTTAACTATTCTTCTTATACTTGAAGATTGGTTGATCCCAAAAGCTTTTCTTCTTCTTCT
>JAMXBB010000002.1:108094378-108274895 GCA_024138015.1 Lumnitzera littorea | reverse complement strand
TATATATACTTATATACTTAGGTTCCCTTATTTTATTTATACATGTGTACATAGTTAATTTTACAATATAACCCTAAATACAATATATGTACCATACGTATATACATATACTATACTTATATTTTTATACTCTATACATACATATATAATCGGACGCATATACATATATATATAATGAAAATAAATAATATACATATTATATACATATATATATATGCATATATCTCTTTATACCTTACGCTTACATATTCAATTATAACATATATGTACATATGAGTATATACCTAAGTATTTATATACATATATGAACACATATATGTAAGAAATATGAACTTTTTATATAATGAATCATTACATGTACAAATAACTTTAATACAAAGGAAAGAATTACAAAATTAACTATATTACATATTCCCTAAATATATGTATTTCTACAAAATATACGTATATAACAAAAGTAAATATAAGTTAACAAGATAAATATATTAGAGTACTACTTGATTACTCCTTTTGGTGTCTTGAAATATTGTTGATCCAAGTGCTTTCATCCTTCTTCTTCTTGCTTGTTTTAATTGATGTATTTGAAGTAAAAGAAAATTGAAAAAAGAAAGGGATATGCTTCATGGTTTGAGGGAGAGTAAGGATAAGGAGTTTTTCCTTTTGTTTTTGAAAAACGATGTATATTTGCTTTTCTTTTTCCAGTAGGCATAACTAGCAAGAGTAAAAAGGAAAAAAAAAATAGTTAATGAAAAGAAAAGGAAAAAAACAAATGAATGTTAATATGATTTGACCCAAAAGCTTATCCAAATATCGTTGTCTTTTACACACAATTAACACATGGAAATAACTTACAAATATCCACCAAAACACAACTCTGCAAGTTGCTTGACATTGCAAGGAGAAAAGAGAAAAATTGGGAAAGAAAAAGGAAAAGGAAAAAGAAAGGGAAAAGAAAGAAAAAGGAAAAATAAAAATAAAAATATTAAACTTTTCTAAATATAAAAATTATAAATTTATTGATTATGAAATAATATTGAAATTTTATAAAATTTATTAATTAAACTACTACCCATTACGTTTATAATATTTAATAGTTATCTCACTGTGTTTATTAATAATTTTACATGATTAAGCATATTGATCAATAATTGTATTTAACTAGGATTTTATTACTGTTAGGATAAATGTATTCATTTTATAAACTCAAAGTTATAATTTTAGGGTTTTCATCAAGTTCAAGTTCAATTTCGGGTACTTATACGTACATTGGGTTTAGCGTTTTCATTTGTGATTTAGGTTTCGATTAAAATTCTAGAATTTTTATTATTTATAATATGTTCAATTTCATAATTTAATAAAAATTTTATCTTAATTAGCCTTATCGACTTGTGAGATTATTTACAGTACTAGAGTTCAATTCTACTCTTAAATAGCTAAATTCACGGGGTTTACAGCGTCCACAACTCTTCGTTTTAAAGTAAACAGCTTAATTAAAATTTAAGTTAAAATTTACAAAAAAAGCTAGAACCATAAGTCATATATATACATAATTACATCCATATTGTCTTATAATCCTAGGAAATTATACATACTACAGTAGTCAGCTAACTTACTTATCACATATTAGTCTATAACCTAAAAATACTAACAAGACATTCTAGAACTCGTTCGTTCAACTGGTTGATCTTCACTCCCCCATAATTTCAAGAAAAGAAACTGACCTTAGGAAAATTGTAGCACGGTATATTAATCAGAACTTACAAAAAAATCTATATGGGTATAAGCAACTATAGCTTAGTAAGTTAGGTTGGAGACTTATGAATGTATAACAAATACAAATAGGGTTATCAATCAATTAATTACATGCAATGTAATAAGCAAGTGCCATCACACAACGTAATCTGGTCCATTGTAAAATTAGAGTAATTTCACCCACTTTAATCCGAGTTGAAGAGTTTTTATGTTCATGCAACAACTCACAACTAAACCTAGGTTTGTACAATAGAGATACCGCTCTCCCCAAAATTATCCTTCGAACCATTACTCTCATCCTTACCATGACCTCCTCTTTTGTTACTTAGTTTAGCTAAAAATGAAAAAAAAAAAACCATTATATTATCCAGCGTTATCTTTTTCAAAAGGATCGATGTTTAGTTATAGAATCCTAATGATTCTCTAGAGAGTTGCAATATATGTTTAATTAGAGTATTTAAGTCGATTATCATTAGGTATGGTTTAGGATAATTAAACAATTTCATATTATTCAATTCACATCAATCACAAAACACAATACATATTTCAGTACGAAATCAGATACGTAAACATATGCATATATAACTATTTACAAACATAGTTATATACAATCTTAAGCCTCCAAGTACTTTAAAATAGTATTTCAAAATACAATGAAGTATCAAACCCAACTTATTTGGAATCTTTAGTTTGCTCACTCAACTTGTTACAAGCCGACTCATCTCCATATGTCCTATAATATAAATATGCTTTTAGTATTTATATCTTGATGATATATATACAAACATAGTTATATACAATCCTAAGCCTTTGAGTACTTTAAAATAGTACTCCAAAAAACGATGAAGTATCAAACCTAACTTATTTGGAATTCTTAGTTTGCTTACTCAACTTGTTGCAAGTCGACTTATCTCCATATGTCCTATAACATAAATATGCTTTTAGTATTTATATCTTGATGATATATATATATATATCTGTCGAGCCTAGCTTTTTACCCTCTCGATTCTTTTTATAAAATTAGGTTTTCTTTAAACCAATCAATCCTAAACCCTACCTATTTAATATTGACCCTCAACTACAGTTTAAAGAAGATCATTTTTTCTAACTTGAAAAGATTTGGAGTTGCCACCTGACTAGAGTCGGGAAAAGAGGTTAAGTTATAACCAAGTGGGTGGATTAGTTATAACTTAGCTACCGGTTTATCGATTAAAAAACCAAATTATAAATATAGTTTTTTAAAAACTAGAAATCTGGATCCGGGAGCTAATTTATTAAACCCTAAATGGGTATCACTTTTAACTTTTCAAATTTAACTTCACTTTTTAAATATACCTTTTTTAATTTCTAAAAAACATCTAATTATGATATACGTGACTAAATTAATTAATTTATATAAATATCTAAAAATGGAAAAAATAAAACTTTTCATATTTTAAGTCGCCCCATACTTACGTACGAGTGCTTACGTACCTGCTATTCGAGATCAGACGTACGTAGTTCTTTTATAAAAAACTTTAGTGGGTGGTTTGATTTTAATTTTTGAAAAAGGATCGCATTTACGTTTTCACCTAGCTCAATTTATTCAAGGAAATTCTTTTAAAGGGTCTTAATTGGTGTTTTATTTTTGGAAACTCTAAAATAATCCTAATTTGGAAAAAGGTCTAGTTATTTTTGTTTATTTTTAGAAAACTTAATTTTTCTAAGTATGAAAACGATTTTTGTTTACTAACCTATTTATTTATTTTTATTTTTATTATATTATCTTATTTATTTTGTACTTATTCTATCTATTTCTATTAAAATAAATAAATAGACTACTTCCTTTCTCTTTTTTTTCTCTCTTTTTGTTTTTCCTCTCTTTCTTTTTTCTTTTTCTCATTTATAATGTTTACAAATAAACAAATGTATAAAAAAAAAAAAAAAAAAATCGGGTCAACTCGGATTGGCTTGGATCAGCTCACTTCGGCTTGAATCGGCTCACTTCAGCTTGGATCGGCTCGATCGGCTCACTTCAGCTTGGAGTTGGCTTGGTTGGCTCAAGAAATCTGATGGTGATGGTTTTCATAAAAACATCATAGGAAATGCTATCCTAAAGAGAGAGGAGACTTTAATTTTTTGTTTTTCTAAAGTGTTTCGAAATTTTTGTTATGTTTTGAAAATGAAGAGTAGACCCCTATTTATAGGTGTCATGGTAGTATTAAGGATGAAAAAAATTAAATGCAATATGATTTTCTTCCAATTTTAGATTGAATGAACTAGACAATATGTAATGCCAAATACATAGCTGCATGTGTATGAATGTACCGGGGTATGTCGAAGTGTGTCTACCATACTTAGAAGTAAGTTGGCAAATGACGTGGCGATGACGTAGCTCGTGACATAGCGATGAAATGGCAATAAAGTAAGAAAAGAAAATAAAAGATACATTTTGTACCTTCCATGGATTAAACCCAAGATCTTCAAGTCATATGCAATATAAAGTCCAGATGCTTATCCAACTGAGCTATTAGTTTTTCTTTATTCATATGTGTAATTAATTGCACATATGGACTAGGTTAACTTAAGCTGGATTCAAATCTAAACTTAGACCTAACAGCCTTTTATTCAAAACTATTGAAATTAAAATTATATTCTATTTAAATAACCTAAAAATTTATTATTTTCTAAATAGCTTATTTTATTTTGTGACTTTTCAAATTTCTTTTTTTTTTTTGTATTTTTTCTAAATTTCTTTTTTTTTTTGTGTTTTTTCCTATTTTCTTATTTTTTTAAATATTTTTTCTAGAATTCCTATATTTTCTAAATTCCTTCATTTTTTGGGGCTTTCTTTAATTTTCTATTTTTTTGAACTTTTTCTAATTTAGGACCTTATAACCCAATTTGAGAAATAAAATGGAGGGCAAAAATTGGGTGTTTATAGCTGCTTCTCTTTGTAATAAAGTTTGAGCAAAACTTTGCTACAAAGATAAAACAGATGCAATTTTTGCCTCAAGAGCGGATTTTATTCTAAGAAACGCTATAGCTAGCTAGCTAGCTATCCTAAGTCCAATCCATTAGAGATTTGGAGAAGAGAAGGGTGGCGCTCTAAGAGCTAGTCGAAAAACTGAAAGAAGAATTGCAATTTGGTCATGCTTGAGGTAAAACGAGCAAAGTGCTCCAAGAGCTAGCTAAGGCCTTAAGAAGGATGAGCAAACTTGGTCGTGCCCTAATGAGTTGACTAACCAAGGTGAGCAAAGCACTCCTAGAGCTAGCTAAGACCCTAAGAAGGATAAGCAAACTTGGTCGTGCCCTAATGAGTTGACTAACCAGGGCGGGCAAAGCATTCCTAGAGCTGGTTAAGACCCTAAGAAGAATGTGCAAACTTAGTCGTGTCTTAATGAGCTGACTAACCAGGGCGGGCAAAGCGTTCCTAAAGTTAACTAAGACCCTAAGAAGAATGTGCAAACTTGGTCGTGCCCTAATGAACTGACTAACCAAGGCGAGCAAAGCGCTTCTAGAGTTGGCTAAGACCCAAAAAAGAATAAGCGAACTTGGTTGTGCCTTAATGAGTTGACTAACTAAGGTGGGCAAAGCACTCCTAGAGCTGGCTAAGACCCTAAGAAGGATAAGCAAACTTGATCGTACCCCAATGAGTTGATTAACCAAAGTGGGTAAAACGCTCCTAGAGTTGGCTAATACCCAAAGAAGAATGAGTGAACTTGATTGTACCCTAATGAGCTGACTAACCAAGGTGGGCAAAGCGCTCCTAGAGTTGGCTAAGACCCAAAGAAGAATGAGCGAACTTGGCCATGCCCCAATGAGGTAACTAACCAAGGCGGGCAAAGCGCTCCTAAAGCTGGCTAAGACCCTAAGAAGAATGGGAGAACTTGGTTGTGCCCCAATGAGGTAACTAACTAAGGCGGGCAAAGCGCTCCTAGAGCTGGCTAATACCCTAGGAAGGATGAGCAAACTTGGTCATGCCCTAATAAGCTGACTAACCAAGGTAGGCAAAGCGCTCCTAAGGCAGGCAAAGCGCTCATAGAGCTGGCTAATATCCTAAGAAGGATGAGCAAACTTGGTCGTGCCCTAATGAGTTGACTAACCAAGGCGGGCAAAGTACTCCTAGAGCTAACTAATACCCTAAGAAGGATGAAACAATGCCTTAAAGGCTAGCTAAAACCCTAATAAGAAAGGGATCAGTGCTCTAAGAGCTGACTTGAACCTTAAGAGAAAGATGAGATAACGCCCTAAAGGTTGGTTGGAACCTTGAAAAGAATAAAAGAGGGATCAAAGCTCTAAGAGCTGGCTTGAACCCTAAGAGAAAGACGGGATAGCGCCTTAAAGGCTAGTTAGAACCCTAAAGAGAATAAAGAAGGGTCAGCTCTAAGAGCTAGCTAACACCCTAGAAAGACGGGACAACGCCCTAAAGGCTAGCTGGAGCCCTAAAAAGAATAAAAGAAGGGTTAGCTCTAAGAGCTAGCTAACACCCTAGAAAGACAAGACAACACCCTAAAGGCTAGCTAGAGTCTTAAAAAGAAATAAAAGAAGGGTCAGCTCTAAGAGCTAGCTAACACCCCAGAAAGATGGGACAACGCCTTAAAGGCTAGCTAGAGCCCTAAAAAGAATAAAAGAAGGGTCAGCTCTACGAGCTAGCAAACACCCTAGAAAGACGGGACAATGCCTTAAAGGCTAACTAGAGCCCGAAAAAGAAATAAAGGAGGAGTCAGTGCTCTAAGAGCCAGCTAACATCGTAGAAAGATGGGATAGTACCCTAAACGTTAGCTAGAACCATGAAAAGAATAAGAGAAGGATCAGAGCTCTAAAAGTTAGCTTGAACACTAAGAGAAAGATGAGACAGTGCCCTAAAGGCTAGATGGAATCCTAAAAAGAATAAAAGAGGGATCAGCGCTCTAAGAGCTGGCTTGAACCCTAGGAAAAACAATGAAGGATTAAAGAACTAATGTAAGGCAAGTAACCAGTTTCAAAAGACACTTTTGCTTGGAAAAGTATTTACAAAGAGATTGTTGAAAAACCATTTATGAACAAGGAAAAAAGTAGGGATAAGCCCCTTGATTTGAAAAAAGAGTTTGAAAGATGTTAAAAACCATAATTGGGGAAGAATGACTTAAACTAGAAAAATGACGACCTTAGAAAGGAAACGGATGACATGGATTAAAAACTTGGTTATTCGAGCCGACATGGATTTGGATAAAAGATTTTGTGATGAACCTTTACTTTCTCTTTGTTCTTTTTTTATTTTTATTTTTACTTTTTTTTTTTTGAAAGTTTTGCCAACAGGTATAAACTCTTATTAAGGAACAATCTTATAACCAACCCTATCTTTGGTAATCATGTGGAATTTCTTAATGCCCCTGTCCCTAGGGCTTCTCTTAGGGCTTTTGTGATCTTAAGTCATTCCTTTCTTAAGGAGAAGGTAACTCACAATTAGTTTAGTCAAAGCGGTCTTCCTTACTAACTCTCAGTCTAGATTAAACTCTCGACTTTAGTTCTAAAAATTATAGTTCATTTTGTAAGTGATACTCCTTGACCAATCCGTTAGGTCTTTTTCGGTTTACCCTTATGAATTTAGGATTTTGGTCTAAGGGTTTCAAAAAAGATTAATGAAAAGGCTTGTTTTGACAGAAACATTTTTATTAATCTCGAGTGTACAAATCAAGAACCTTGAGGAAAAATTAGAAGTATGCTTGCCCCTGTTTCAAAAACAATTTTTATTAAAGATAAATTATCTTTTAAGATTTGAAGAGCTTTTACATGTATAAGGGCGGTATTGTGTGTGGGGAGGCTTTTTGTGATTTAGTATAGGTAGAAGAGGCTTCAAAGTGTTAGTGTGGATATGGAAATTTGGGTTTCCGGGCTTAGGAGTATGATTTAAGGCCTTGTGTTTTCTGAGGCTGTTTGGGCATCAACTCCTGGCCCTTTTGATTTGGTTTGGTTGCCCTTATTGGGATGTGAAACATTTCTTATGGCTTTTTATCCTATACTTCTGGGCCCAATTCTTTGGCTCCTTTTTTCTTCTCTCTTTTTTTCTTTTTTAATTGCTTCGCCCCACTATCTCTTATTATTTTTCTCTTTCTTTTTGGCCTCAAGAGTGACTGTTTCCATTGATGATTCAAGGCCTTAATTCCATAGATTTCAAGTGTATGGGCTTGAGGTAGTCGAAAAAGGAAATTGGCTCTTCTTCATTTCAAAGAAAAATAATTTATTAGAAATAAATTTTTTTTTTTGAATTAATGTTATTTAAACAAGCATAAACCAATCTTACCCCTATCTTCTACTCAATGACCCCAACCTCCGAATTACCCCATTGTAGGGTGGTTCTTGATAGGGTTTAAATTTAGAAATTCTCCAAATAAGTCTAACGGGGTGAACAACAGATGATTATGTTTAGGATTTAGAAATGAATGCCTAACTTCACTTCAATCTACGTATCACATTCAAAGTGAACCTCCTTTAAGGAATGAGTCCAAAATATCCTCACAATTATGTCGCTCAACTTTCAAAGTGTTTCAGGTCGGTGTATAGGATATAGCTTGCCTCTTCTCATCTTAAACTTTTCAAAAAGTGAGTTATCGGTTCCTTAAGGAGGAGTTCGCTTTTTTATTTTCCTAAGATCAAGTTTTACCCCATAGTTTCTCAAATCATGCCCTAGTATTTGATTTTGTGTTCTAGTTTGATTTATGATTGAGCTTAGCTTTTTAAATAGATAAAGGGTTTTGGCTTAGCTTGGTTACTTTTAGGAGTTGAGGATTGTGCTTAAGTTGGCAACCTTAATGGGCTGTAGCTCATGTTCGAATTGGCCAGTTGGCCTAATGGCTTGTGTTTGGGTAAGCCGGTGTTTAGGTTGAATACTTAGCCAAGTGACCTGAATGAGCCTAAGGTTGGTGTTAGCCAAATAGCTTGTGTTTGGATTAGATGGTGATAAAGGGCTAGGTCTAGTGTGGGTTGAAAGCTAAATGTTTGGGCTGGCTACTTGAGTGGGCTAAAGGGCTCATGTTTGTTCTAGGGGCTCATATTTGGAGTTGAATGGGCCAAGGGACTCGTATTTGGCTTGAATGGGCCAAGGGGCTTGTGCTTGGCTTGTATAGGCTAAGGGGCTAATATTTAGTTTCCTTAATAGGTCGAGGGACCTTATGTGGTTTGAAAACCAAGTATTTGGGTTGGCCACTTTTATAGGCCAAAGGCCAGAGCTTATGCTAGTTCCTTAGGCCTATAAGCATTTATAGTTGTTAGCAACTTTTATTTTCATTTTTTTTTTAATTTTTTTTAGAGAGAGAAAGGAAAAGTTTATTTTCAAAAAATAACTTACAAATAAGGATGGTAGTTTTATATATATATATTTTTAATTTCTATTTACAAGTCTATGGATTTTGTTTATATTTTTCTAAATGAGATTGAATGGTGGTTAAATGGAAGACTATTTACAAAGACGGGAATTTTAAAAAATGATGAATGATGAACTAAAGATAGCTTTATTATTTTTGAAAAAGGAAGACGAGAATACCAAAAACAAAGGCAGAGAACCTAAACTTTATTCAGGAATTTTTATTCTAGGCTCCTTAGACCTGAACTAGAAAAACCCCACATTAAATCTCGTAAACGGGCCTTAAGGTCTTATATCATCTTATAAATATTCCCAATGACCTGTGCCAAAATGGACCTTAAGGCTCGATTGTGAGCTCCAAAACACTCGAGCTTTTCTTTCAAATAGGCGATTTCATCTCTCAGCACTTGCTCGCGGAACCAAGAGGTATCCAGTAGCCTATTACTTGGCTAATCATTCACTTAATTATCTACCATCCTAAGTCTACACATTTTATGGACAAGGATCAGTCATCGATGCAATGATAGAAAAACAAAAACGTGAAAATATGCAAATGCTAGGGTCATTTGGGTTAATATATTACTTCTTAAGTTGCAACCCTACTGTAATTTTCAAAAACTTGTTTGCAAAAATTCTTGAACGATCAGTAAGGCTCCAATTTCTTAAGGGTAGTGTATTAACTCAAGTTTGGAATGAAGTATATGCAATTAGGGTAGGTTCTAAAAGGTTCTTAATCTCTGTAACCTTACTTGTTTTTAAGAAACACTTTCATTGGTCACATGAGCTTAAGTGGGGTGGCCTAATCGGCCCCGAACGGTGGTTGCCCCACTACACCTGGAACTTACACAATGGCCCCCCTCTTAGGGTCTTAAGACGGCCTGGGTTTGACAGCATCTACGCTGCATCTTTGATGCAACAAATGAAACCCCATGCCCCGGTGCATACTATTTACAAAATAAATATGCTAATTAAAACAAATATATACATAAAGCTAACAATAAATAAACAAATCAATATATAAAGAAATAAATAAATAAATAACTAAACAATATGGGTAATTTGAAAAGTGATTCTAATTTTGAAATGTTTTTAAGTAGTTAGCCTTCTTAACGGTCCCCAGTAAAGTCGCCAAGCTGTCGAGCCTAGTTTTTCACCCTCTTGGTTTTTTTTTTTTTTTTATAAAATTAAGTCTTCTCTAAACCGATCAATACTAAACCCTACCTGTTTAATATTGACCTTCGACTAGGGTTTAAAGAAGATCATTTTTTCCAACTTGAAAAGATTTGGAGTCGCTACCCGACCGGAGTTGGGAAAAGGGGTTAAGTTATAACCAATTGGGTGGATTAGTTATAACTTAGCTACCGGTTTATCGATTAAAAAACCAAATTATAAATACAGTCTTTTAAAAACTAGAGATCTGGATTCGGGAGCTAATTTATTTAACCCTAAAGAGGTACCACTTTTAACTTTTCAAATTTAACTTCGCTTTTCAAATATACCCTTTTTAATTTCTAAAAAACATCTAATCATGATACACGTGACTAAATTGATTAATTTATATAAATATCTAAAAATGGAAAAAATAAAACTTTCTATATTTTAAGTCACCCTATACTTACGTGCGGGTGCCTACGTACTCGCTATTCGGGATCAGGCTCATGTAGTTCTTTTATAAAAAACTTTAGTAGGTGGTTTGATTTTAATTTTTGAAAAAGGATCGCATTTACGTTTTCACCCAGTTTAATTCAAGGAAATTCTTTTAAAAGGTCCTAATTGGTGTTTTATTTTTGGAAACTCTAAAATAATCCTAATTTGGAAAAAGGTCTAGTTGTTTTTGTTTGTTTTTAGAAAACTTAATTTTTCTAAGTGTGAAAACAATTTTTGTTTACTAACCTATTTATTTATTTTTATTTTTATTATATTATCAAATTTATTTTGTATTTATTCTATCTATTTCTATTAAAATAAATAAATAGATTATTTCCTTTCTCTCTTTTTGTTTTTCTTCTCTTTCTTTTTTCTTTTTCGTTCTTTTTTCTTTTTTTCTTTTTCTCATTTATAACATTTACAAATAAACAAATGAATAAAAAAAATAAAAATCGGGTTAACTCTGATTGGTTTTGAATCAGCTTCGACGGCTCGAATCTGCTCACTTCAGCTTGAATCGGCTCACTTTAGCTTGGAGTTGGCTTGGTTGGCTCAAGAAATCCGATGATGGTGGTTTTCATAAAAACATCGTAGGGAATGCTATCCTAAAGAGAGAGGAACTGTGCTAGAGAGAGAAAACTTTGATTTTTATTTTTCTAAAGTGTTTTGAAATTTTTGTTGTGTTTTGAAAATGAAGAGTAAACCCCTATTTATAAGTGTCATGGTTGTGTTAAGGATGGAAAAAATTAAATGTAATATGATTTTTTTCCAATTTTGGATTGGACGAACTTAGACAATATGTGATGCCAAATACATAGTTACATGTGTATGAATGTATCGGAGTGTGTCGGAGTGTGTCTACCATACTTAGAAGTGAGTTGGCAAATGACGTGGCAATGACGTAGCCCGTGACATGGCGATGACATGGCGATAAAGTGAGAAAAGAAAATAAAAGATACATTTTGTACCTTTCATGGATTAAACCCAAGATCTCCAAGTCATATGCAATATAAAGTCCAAATGCTTATCCAACTAAGCTATTAGTTTTTCATTATTCATATGTGTAATTAATTGCATATATGAACTAAGTCAGTCTGAGCTAGATTTAAATCTAAGCTTAAACGCAATAGCCTTTTATTCAAAACTATTGAAATTAAAATTATATTTTATTTAAACAACCTAAAAATTTATTATTTTCTAAATAACCTATTTTATTTTGTGACTTTTCAAATTTCTTATTTTTTTGTGTGTTTTTTCCTATTTTCCTATTTTTTTATATTTTTCTAAAATTCCTATATTTTCTAAATTCCTTCATTTTGGGGGGCTTTCTTTAATTTTCTATTTTTTTGAACTTTTTCTAATTTAGAACCCTATAACCTAATTTATTAGGTGTCTACAATATCATCAAGATATAAATACTAAAAGCGTATTTATATTATAGGACATATGAAGACAAGTCAACTTATATATATATATATACTTTAGGTTATAATTTAACTTAATTCTTCTCATATAAATATTATTTATTATCGATTCATTCTAAGTTAGTTTTGGAATCGGTTTTCAAATCCGATTCTGATTTAGGTTCTAAGTTACTTCCAACTACAAATATTATACATAAATCCTAAATATGCATTTCGAACCCTAATGTGAAATTAATCACATTAGGCTTAAGTATTCTAAGTATTACTTTTGGTCCTTAAGCAGTATTCTAATTACTCGATACATTCTAATCTTCATTTTTGTGCCGAATTTACTTTTGATGTGAGAAAATTTTACATTTTTCTTATAATTACCTAAATTTATGTTTCCTATCGAATTCATTATATATTATTATTATTATTATAATATCCATTTTAACCTATTATTTTATATTTATTATAATTTCAATTCCGCATACTCTTAAAATTACATATATTTACTACATAATACTCTTAATAATCACATCTATCACCTTAAATACTACAATTATCATATCACATCAGATATGAACATCTTAAAATACCTAATTATTCAATAAATTAGTAATTATTCAATTAGCCATTAATTAATCCCAAAATCACTAATTATATATATTTTTTAAAGACCTAAAAATTGCTTAAAATTTTTAAAAATTCATTTTTGAAATCATTTTTGAAAAAGGGTTTCATAGCATTGTTCTATATCTCCTAAATAGTTTGCACAAAAATTTTGAGCCTAAAACTACACTTCTAAAATTATTTATTTCTAAATCGAAATATGCTCGGATTTATACCGTTTCTTAGACACTACAAATTTCTAAGTGTAATTAAAGCAAATCAATGTGTTTCTTTAAATCTACATACAATAAAATATCATAATACTAAAATTCATAATTTTTTGGATAAAATTGATAGGTTTAATAAATTAAACAAAATTGAGCTGAAATCAAACTCACCTAACTGTTGGACTTCCGGCCATTAGTGGTGGTCCTAGGGATGTCGGCCAGTCCAGGTGGTGGTGGTGGGGTTTGTTGGTAGTAGGGATTCGAATCCAGTTGGCTGTGAGTCATAAGTTTGGTCTAAGTGTCCTAATTACACAGATTTTTTGTAATTTTTGAAAAACAAACTTTAACTCTCTATTTTTTTGGGTCCTCTCTATTTTCTAGCACTCTAAACTAACCAAATGAACTTCTAGTTGAGTTTGGGTATTTATAGAGCTTTATGGAATTTTTTTGCATTAGATTGAGTTGACATTTACCTTCTCTTCTTCCATTTTAACATTCTAGTTGAGTTATTTTTATTAGTTCAATTTTTTTCTTTCTTCCCTAACCTGCCACGACCTTGATTTAGATAATTCCCCACTTTTTCTAATTTTTTTCTAACATTTTAGGTAATTTTATGTATTTTCACCTACACATAAATACATATGGAGTATAAGTAAATACTCCTAAATATTATTTATGTTATTCTATAATTTCTAATATGCATATAATTTATCTATAGTGACTCGTTAATTATTGGAACTCATTTTATGTATTTCCGATAAATAACGAGTAATATACTTAAAATTTGATATTATAATATTTTATTATTTTATTACTTATTTTCCTAAATTCAAATTTACGGGATCACTTTTATTAATATTTCTAACGTTATTATAATAATTTAGGCTTAATTGGATGCTCTAACCAATCACCCTAAACTCTAAGTACTAAATCTGATTCTATAATTATAGGGTTTACATTTTCACTATCATAACCTTAAGAGGGAGCCTAATAGGATTGCCTAAAATTTTTATATCATGTGTGCACCTATGATCTGAAAATCGCCTTGCAAGTTAGAGATTGTCAGATTCTAAACCATTAATCACTAAAGTTGCGATTCTTAATTTAATTAATTTACTACAACATACATGTGACTATAGATATCTGATAAGCTACAGTCCATCAGAACCGTAGAGAATCGGTATCCCCTACCAAACGATAAGATTACGTAGTAAAGTTCTAAAACTCAAATTTACGAAAGTCACAAAATCTAATTATAGTATTAATAATTATATGTAATATTTCAAACCATTTACACAGTTTATCCTCATATTCTAACTTTTAAGCACCTCGACATTGGTACTCAACACTTGGCTCTTAGCCTATGCCCAACTATCTAGCAACCTAGAAGAGAAGACTATTGAGGAGTAAGCTGCAAGAGCTTAGTAAGATATCCCACGTACTATACCATCAAACAAGTTATCAAACAATTTATTATTAAACATATGAATGCATGAACAGACAGTATGTCAAACAATATATGTACAATTGACTGGTGCTGTATACATCATTAGATTTAACGCCCTTCGAAGTAAAGGTTAGAGATATATCGACACCAATCACAACCGAGCTCTAGCACTTGGGTTTTTAACCATATATAAATATATATAGAAATTCTCTATTTCACAAAACAAGTTTCTATTATCAACAATTAATATTATACAAATATCCAAGCCTAGTGGTGAGGTGGCCTCTACAATCCACGCTCACACCCTACAGCGATGGTCTCTAAACGCAACCCTCAGCCACTTACGGTTAGTGTCTCCAGCGCTAGTAGAACCCGCGAGCCAAGAGTAAGGTCTTGTTGTACCAATACTTTTGCACTGTAATAATCAAATCATATGGGAATCCATCCTTCTAAGGCCCTTCATTACTAATCACGTGAGGTGACGGCCGGAACATTATATGCAATGTTCGTACTTTATGCATGATCCATTTAATTTTAGTTAAGTCAAATATGATTAAGTCGATTTATGAGGTGATCAACAAATATCAATAAATCATTTAATTATACAGTAATAAATCAAGCAATCAATTATTCAGCTATTATATTTCACAATCTTTTACATAATACACAACCGGTATTCAAACACATGCATAACCCATACCCCTATGCATCAAATTATTAATATTTACTTTAGATGCATTAATTACAAGCACAAAACAAGTATAAAGTAATTAGGAGTACTCACTTGGTAATTAAGTCTATCAATGGTCGTAATAATTTAATGGCAAATTAAGGTTAAAGTCGAGATCACCTGAGAATAAGGAATATGGAAATTAGTATTGTAATTCGTATTATTTACTTAACTTAGTTATTGATTTGTATGAAATCATCAATTCAAACTTTTTATTGAATCGCGTATAATTTTTTCGATTTATCTTAGATCCTTATGAACTTATAGTCCATTTCAATCATTTTCAAGCGTACTTTCTTGTAACGAAATTTGTTTTGAACGTTGTAACTAGTAGTTTAAACTGTGATATAAAAATATCACAAAATTTGTTAAAAAATTATAAAATATTAATTTAAGCTTTTTCTTAGTATAATTACGATTTAATAATTATTTAAATTGTATAATTGATAATTTTCTTATTTTAAGCTTATTTTACTATAATTACTTATTTTTACCAATTTTTTGAGATTTTAGAATTATTAATTCATTTTTTTCTACTTAATTAATTAATTATTGTTAATTACGAAAATTAATTAATTTATAACAAAGGGTGATATAACAACACGTAAGAGTGCCACCAGTCAAGTTTGCACATTCTTCTAGATTTTTCCATTATTTTCTATTTTATTATATATATATTATCTTACTTTATTTATTAAATTGTTATTATAGTATTCTACATACACTATTTAATTATACTCTTATTTTTACATATATGTCACTATATATGATACGTTATGTATTAAATTATTCTATCATTATTTATACATTATGTACAAGTATATTATACACTTATTTATAGTTTACATACTTATGTACATATACAATCATACTATATATGTATATATATACCTACACGTCAACAACATAATTATATAAAAATTTCGTATACTTGGAAATTATTAAGTATATCTACATATTATTATATGCATACATGTATATACTTTATTAAAATTAACAAGTACATATATATTCATAAATTTTATAAATTAAACATACTAAGTATAAATATACATATGTATACTTATTATTATACACATACACACACACATATATATATAGAAAATATGAAATAGATATATATACATATGTACACATATATATACAGAATTGTATAATACATATATATACATATTACATACTAAAATAAATATTATGTACATATACTCCTTTATATATATCCACGCATACTAAAATATATACATGTATATAAAGGAAATATTTGATATACATACATATACTATATGAGTATTCTTACATATGTTATATACAAGATACTAATTAGACATATATATATAATACACACACATACATATGTACAAAAATACATGTGTAGAAAAATATACATCCTCTACTACTATTTATATCTATATATGGATATCATATATTAGATATATATACTCACTCCTAAATACATATATATATATATATATATATATATATATATATAAAGATACATACCAAATACATATGTATGTACAAGAATAAGTACAATACATAATACATATGTATATATATGTACATGTAAATAAATAAATCAATAAAATATTTAGTATATACATAGTATAGAATACATATATGTACAAAATAAATAATTAACTTACCTAAATTCTTTTTTTTTTTTCCTCTTCTTCTTCTTCTTCTTCATTTTTCCCCTTTCTTTTTGGTTTCGGTTTTGTTGTATGTGTGTTTTGCTTTTCTTTTTTTTTTTTCTTCCAGTTTGAAAGTTCCAAACGTGAATGGGATGTGGATTAAAAGAAATGAAAAAAAAAATCTAACTTAAATCTCCTCATTAAATTGGATGAGATACTTACTTTGATTAACTTATCCTTTATTCCATAAATTTGTGACACTTGTTACTTGCAATTTAGTACATGGGTTGCTGAAAAATCAACTAGAAAATCACATGGAAGAGGGAAAAAAAATACGAAGAAGGAAAAGGAAAAGAAAAAGAAAGAAAAAGGGAAGAAAAAGAAGCTTAAAAATAATTATATGTAATTTTTCCAAGCGTAAAAATAATAAAAATAACATTTATAAATTAATTTTGGAATTTTATGAAAATTTATCAATTTAATTGGTACCCTTTACAATTATAATTTTTACTAGTTATTTTAATGTTTTCATTAAAAGTTTTACGCGATTTAGTCGATAATTATGATCGACTACGATTATATCACTATTAAGTTATATTTATTTATTTTATAAACTTAAAGTTATAATTTTAGAGTTTTCGCTAAGTTCGGGTTCGATTTTAAGTATTTTCGCGTACATCAGATTTAGAGTTTTTGTACACGATTTAGGTTTCGATTAAAGTTTTAGGATTTTTATTACTTATAATATAATCAAATTTACAATTTATTAAATTTTTATCTTACTTGGCTTTAATGACTCATAAAGTCATCTACAATATTAGAGTTCAATTCTACTTTTAAATAGCTAAATTTGTGAGGTTTACAACAAGTGCCTCTAAGTTGGATGTAATGGACATGGAGTTGCTTAATAAAGATGAGGCCCTTAAACTTTCGAAGGATCAGTTGTTAAGAGCCCAACAAAGAATGAAAGAAATAGCTGACAGACATAAGACTAACATGGAATTGCTTCTAAGAGATAAGGTTTATGTGAGGTTGCAAATGAACCCTCTTCAAACTTGCCATTAGATGCCATAGCAAGTCATCCATTATTGGTACCTCTTGCTATTTGTAGGTTCAAGAAAGATTATTAGGAATGGATCAACAGTGCAACAAATTTTGGTACAGTGTTCTGAATTACCTATGGAGGAAACATGATAGGAAGACTATGACCAGTTCAAGACAAACTATTCAGATCTCAACCTTATGAACAAAGTTTTTCAAGAAAGGGAGCAAAATGGTGCAAAATGTACTATTAGAAAACCTAATAGACTCAAAGACTATATTACATAATAGAAATAATAAATAATAGTATAGATCTATATAAATTGTAATCGACTAATAGTGGATGTAATAATAAATTGTAATCAACTATTAGTAGATGTAACAAACATAATAGATCTAACAAATCTGTCAAGAAAACTAACAAAACAAAATTGAAACTACAACATTGTAATTAAATAAAACTATAAACGAAGGTAAAAAAGAATGGACAAATTGTCCATGAAACATTACAACTAAAATCCTTAAAGTTTGAATCATTTGAAGTAATCACCATATCATCACCTTGCAAGATTCATCATAAAGAAAGAGGGTTAGTATGATTACTTGATAGGGGTCATGAACCTATCATGAGCTCCCAAGCTCAAGGACTTACTCATATGGTTCACCAAGCTATCTAAAGAAAGTTAAATTTCGAAGAGTAATGCATTCTCCAATCTAACCTTCCAAGTTACTCTACTCTCTACCTCATCCAAGAGACTATCGAGGTAACCAACCTGTTGCTAAACCAACCCATCTACAATGAATTAATCTAAGGCCAAGCACTAAACCTGCATGCTACTAACCAACTACATTGCCGAAGCCGGACTAACTTCTATCTCAAGCCGACTAGCTAAGGCTGACTTGACAATTGGCCTCCTCCCGAACTAGCCCTTTCTTAGTCCAAAACATCCAAGCTACCAATCTACTAAGCCTAACCAAATTTGTTCTAAACCCACTATGCTCTACTAGTAACATCATTAAGACTACAGAACGTACAGCTAATAAGTGCCTTATTTTTCTAACATACATGCTATATTTTTGTAGCCAAATATTCTTTTCATTTAATTGCAACTCTACCCTTATAAATTATTCCTTTTTTAGTAGGAATCTTTTTTCTAATTTACATTAACCTTTGACTTACCCTAATTAGGCCATATAAATACTTATAAATTGTAATAGCCATAACAGTTAATACCATCAATATTTAAACATACACTTATGAGCTATGTTACTTTTGCTTACTCTCGTTTACTCTTATCTGATCTATTGTGAGCGTAGACTAGTGGCAAGTGACCTTTGGCCACACTTGTACATCATATCAAGTACGACTTGAGCTCGTGTGAGGCATTGGTACGTCATATCCACCATTAGTGGATGAGAACCTGCTGCTTAAACCATTGACTATCATTTATCTTTTCAGACCATCTCGCGCTTTGGACTCATCGTCTTAGTTCGTGCGATACCAAACGTCGTACCCCTATATCATCTTGGTATCAAAGCTTAGCTACATTCAAGTAAGTTTTTGTTGCTTTGTACTTTGAGATATTTATTGCTACTTTCGTATGTTTTAGAAGTTCTATTATTGTCATAATTGTTTGAATAGTGTTTAGTGTTGAAGAAATTTCATGCTCTGTTTTCCAATATTTCTCGTATGTAGAACAAAGTACAAATGTTTGTTTGTTTATCATGTGTAGTTGACATATCGATAGGAGTGTTAAGTATTGTTCAATTGTTGTTATTTTTGGAGAGAATTTTAAGTGGTATTTTCAGCTGTTAATCTCTTGAAACATACTACAATGTCTTATTCTAGTGTTAAAAAAACTTTAGGTAACTAAGAGAGTAAAGCCTAAGAGCTGAAGTGCCTAACAATGCTAAGGTTAGACTTATTGTGCTAGAGTTTACTAGTTTTGCCACCTTGTAGTAGAAGAACTTAGAAGCCATCCACAGAAGAGAAGGAGAATGTGAAGTTAGAAACTAGGATGAGATGAGAAGAGTCATGAGAAGAAGATTTGTCCCTAGCTACTCTTTGCAGGATGTATTCAAGAGGTTGCAAGAGTTGAGGCAAGGAGGATCAAGTGTAAGTGCGTATGTAAAGGAATTCTAAATGTTAATGATCCGATGTAAAGTTATTGACCTTAAAGATCGAACTATGTCTCAATTCATTAGTGGTTGAAGTACAAGATTGGAGATATTCCGGAGACTATGGACATTGGATTACTTGATGAATTAAGCTACCAAGAGAATCGAGAGGTGTCGATCAAGGATATTCTAAGCTCCAATTTGTCGACTTACCACTAGTTAACCTATTCCGAGCAGACTTGTGTAATCAGAACCAAGTAAAGTTAATGAAACCTAACCTATTCAAGCTGTACAAACAGAGGAGAAGGAGATCTCAAGGAATTTTAAGAAAGGCCAAAGCTTAGGAAAGGAAGATAAGTAAGATCAAATGTTTCAAATGTCAAGGATTCAGACACTTGGCTGCCCAATGTCCGAATAGAAGAACCATGGTAATTTAAGGAGAAGCGCTAACCATTGAGGTAGATAATACTGATAAGGAAGTCAAAGATCCAAAAGAGACCAAATAGACCGAACTATCTAAGGAGGAGGATATAATCTAAAATGATGAGGGTAACTTTATGCTTGCCACCATGGTGTTGAGGAGGACGATGGGTGTGAGACCTATAACTGAGGGCAAACAGCGAGAGAATCTTCTCTACATTGGGTGTTAGGTAAATGGGTCATTGTATGCATTGATTATTAATAGTGGTAGCTATACCAATATAGCATCTGCTTTCATGGTCTAGCAATTGAAGTTGCCAACAAAGCCTCATCCCAAACCTTATAAACTACACTAGCTTAGTGACAAAGGAGCCTTATAAGTTCCAATCAGTACTAGAAACTATTGAGACGAAGTGCTTTGTGATGTGTTGCCTATGAGGGCATCCCATATCCTATTTAGACGACCATGGCTGTTTGACCAAAGCGTAATATACAATGGAAGAAAGAACACCTGTTTCGTAGAACACAAGGGTAGGAAAGTGAAGTTGAGCCTTATGACTACTAAACAAGTTAAAAACATGTAAACTCAATTGAGCCAAGTTTTGAAGAAAGAGGCTTTCGTGATGACCTAAGCCAAGCTGAAGAGAGGGAGATGGAGCTTGAAGAGCTAACCTATCTATTGATCAGAAGCTTACTTGAGATGAGGGGATTAAATGAGGAGTTGCTGCTTACCAAGGTAAAAGCCTTATTAGATGAGTTTACTAACCTGTTTATAGGAGAACTACCTGAAGGTCTACCTCCCCTCCAAGATATTGAACATACAATTGAATTGCAAATAGAAACCGGTGGATGAGCCGTTGAAGAAAAGGTATGTGCAAGAGTATGTACCATGCCAACCTTGTTAGTACCAAAAAAAGATGGGACATGGAGGATATGTGTAGATAGTCGAGAAATCAATCTCATCACCATCAAATACAAGTATCCTATATGTAAGCTTAATGATATGCTATACGAGTTGAATATAGCAAAAGTATTCTCCAAGATTGATTTCTAATCTAGATGCCATCAAATCTAAAAACAAGAGGGAGATGAATGGAAGATCGCATTCAAAACCTACCATAGATTGTATGAATGCCTTATGATGCCATTCAGACTATCAAATGCACTAAGCATGTTCATGTGACTAATGAATCATGTGCTTCAAGAACTGATTGGGAAGTTTGCCGTGGTATATTTTAATGATATTTTAATCTATAGCCCTAACTTAGAGTCTCATTGAAAGCACCTCTAAGTAGTCTTTACAAAAATCTGAGTTGAGAAGCTATATGTTAATCTAAAGAAATGTGACTTATACCAACTTGAAGTAATCTTTTTAGGTTTTATTGTAAGTGGTGGTGGCATTTAAGTTGATAATGAGAAGATAAGATTGATTACTGAATAGTCTGAGCTAACCTATTCAATAGATGTGCAAAGCTTCTATGGCCTAGCATCATTCTATCGTAGATTTATAAGGAATTTCTGTAAAATTGTAGCCCCACTCAACAAGCTGTCAAAGAAGAATGATAAAATTAGGTGAGGAGAGAAGGAGAAGAGGAGTTTTGAAGAAGTAAAAGAGAAGTTAACTACAGCTCCAGTCTTAGCTCTACTAAGCTTTGATAAGGTGTTTGAAATGGAGTGCGATGAGTTTAGACTAATCATAAGTACTGTGTTGATATAGGAAGGCTAACCTATTGCCTACTTTAGTGAATAGCTTTAAGGAGCTACCCTGAATTATTCTACTTATGATAAGAAGTTTTTCTCCTTAATCCAAGTCCTAACTGTATGGCAACATTATTTGCTACTAAAAGAATTCGTGATCTACATTGATCATAAATCTTTGAGATATCTGAAGAGCGAACCCAAGTTGTCTCAAAGACAAGCTAAGTGGGTCAAGTTTACGGAGGGATTTTCTCATGTCATGAAGTATAAGAATGGAAAGGACAATGTAGTAGTCAATGCCCTATCGAAATGACATTCCCTCCTGATTGAATTGTAGACATGATTACTAGGGTTTTCTATGATTAAGGACTTATATGTTGAGGATTACATTTTTTACCTATCTATGCTAAATGTGAGGATGGCTGAATGCTTAATGACTATCATAAGGAGAATGGATACTCATTTAAGAAGAAGAGATTATGTATCCCATCCTGGTCCATGAGAAAGCTGTAAGTACGCGAAGTGCATAGAGAATGATTATCTAGACACTTTAGCAAGCACCTAACTAATGAGGTACTATCCTCAAGATTCTTTAAGCTAAACATAATAAGGGATGTCCAAGCTGTGTTATAAAGGTATGCTACTTGCAAAAAGGTAAAGAGTTGAGCTAAGCTGAGCAAGGACAACATTTGCCATTGCTAATCCTAACCAAACCAACTAAGCATGGACTTTATGCTAGGTCTGTCGAAGAAAGGACTCCATCATGGTGATCGTAGATTGTTTCAGCAAGATGGCAAACTTCGTACCTTGTTCTAAGACTAGCGACGCTTCAGTTGTCTCTTTTCTTTTCTATAAGAGGTCATCAAACTTCATGGAGTGCCGAAGACCAATGTTTCGAATAGAGACCCAAAATTCATGAGCTTCTAAAGGACATTATGGAGATGAATGGGAATTAAACTATTGTACAACACATCTGTCATCCACAAATGGATAAATAGACTAAGGTTATCAATAGGACAGTAGGAACCTTACTCCGAGTTGTTGTTGGCTAAAACATGGACGATTAGGATCTATGCTTGCCTATAATTAAGTCTATCTACAATAGGACCGCCCATAGTGTCACAAACATGTCACCATTTGAGGTTGCTTGTGGGTTCAACCCTAAGCTCCCATTAGACTAGATACCCCTTCTAAGCCCAGATAATGATTAACCAGCTGTAGCTAGGTGATTTGGTCTAGAACATTTGAGCTAAGCTGCTACCAAGCTCAAGAGACAAGGCTAAGGATGGAAGAATGGAGTTTTTTAGCCAAGTGATTTACTCTGGATCCACCTCAATAAGGAACAATTCTAAAGTTTAAGGAAGAACAAGTTATCTCCCAAGGCTAACAGACCATTTAAGGTGCTTAGAAAGATTAATCTTAATGTCTATAAGATTAAACTACCTAAAGAGTACGAAGTCTCTTACTCCTTTAACATTGCCAACTTCCACCTATATACTCCTGAAGACGAGTAACATGGAGCTGAGCCAAATTTGATCCCAAATCTCAAACAACCTGAAGAGAATGATAGGGATCACAAACTTGTTACACATTCTTGAGCTCGAAGACTCACTCATATGGTTCGTCAAGCTATCTAAGGGGAGTCAAACTCCAAAGATCAATGCATTTTCTAGTCTAACCTGCCAAGTTAATGTGCTCTCTACCTCATCTAAGAGACTATTGAAGTGATTGACCTATTTCCGAGTCGAACCTTCCACGATACATTAATCCAAGGCTAAGCACCAAACCTACATACTACCGACCAGCTACATTACTAAAGCTGGGTTGACTGCGATCTCTAACCGACCAACCAAGGTCGACTTGACAATGGGCTGCCTCTATAACTAGCCCTTCCTTAGCCCAAAACATTCAAGTTGCCAAGCTGCCAATTTGCCAAGCCCAACCTTATTTATTTTGAAGTTGCTCTACTCGACTAACAGCATCATTGAGACCATAAGATATACAACTGACAAGCGCCCTATTTTTCTAACATCCATGCTATCCTTTTGTAATTGAATATTCTTTTTGTTTAATTATAACACTACCTTTGTAAATTATTCCTTTTTTAATAAGAATCTTTTTTATAATGTATACTAACCTAAGACTTACCTTATTTAGATTATATAAATAATTGTAAATTATAATAGCTACAACAATTAATACCATTAATATTCAAACATACTCTCGTGAGCTAAGTTACTCTTACTTACTCTCGTTTACTCTTGTCTAATCCATTGTAAGCATAGATTTGTGGCAAGTGACCTCTAATAATACTTGTGCGTCATATCAAGTATAACCTGAGCTCATGTGAAACAATGGTAAGTCATATCCATTGTTGGTGCACGAAAACCCCTTACTCAAATCTTCAATTACCATTTATCTCTTTAGACCATCTCGTAGTTTGGACCCATCATCTTGGTTCATGCGATACCGGACATCGTGTGTTTATCTACGTCTGCTCGTATCATTACTAGAAAATCTAATTCAAAAGTATATGAGAAAAAAAAAATATATATATATATATATATATATAGAGAGAGAGAGAGAGAGAGAGAGAGAGAGAGAGAGAAAGGAAGGAAGAATGAGAGTATGACATTACCTAATTGAGTGATTGAAGTGTGTAGAAGGATACATCAAGGTTTTCTTAGTCAATAAAGTAGTGGGTCAGGCCTAATAGAGATTTAAGGAAACGAACTTATTATGGTTTAGGTAAGATTTAGATTTATAACATCCTCCTCGAACGGACAAAAATTCTAATAAATATTATCTACCATGTATATATATAAATAATAAATAAATATTAATAGAATTAGAATACATAGAGATGATTGGGAGAAACTATCTATTTATCTATTGTTTGCTTCTTGTTTTAGCCTATGAGTAAAATTTTAGCTCATTCAATTTACTTCTATTTTAAGTGGAAGTTTTGTCTAATTTGCATTATTGCAAGTAACATGTTTTTTGCACATGAACAATATGAAATTTATGGCATTCAAGCTTTTCTTGTTTGAAATTTTTATTTTCTTCAAATATCTTTGAATATTGTTTTGCATTATTTAATTGTTTACAATTGGAAAAATGGTTAATAAGCTAATGAGATAGAATGTACACACAATTAAAGAATATAGTGACCTTTTTAAAAATTTATCCATTTAATTACCAAAATGTGCTTCGAAGTTCCCATTGACTATTTTGTCCATTAGTAGAACAACGAAGAACAATCATAAAAATATTTAAACAATAATAGGAAATTCAAGAAGGAAAAAGAAAGATTGAAAGAAAGGAAAATAATAATATCAGTAAAATAATAAGATATATAATTCATAAAGTTTCTATACTTTTAGTTTTTTTTTTATCATTATGTACTTTAGCTAGGTTTTGTTATTTATTTTATATTTATTATCACTATAAATGTAATGATTGTTTTGTCATTACTTTACTTTTTTTTTAACACATTTAACTATTTATGTTCTTAATTACTTTATTATAAATTTAAAGGGAAAAATTATAAGTGTGTGTTTCATGATGAATAGAAAATGAAAAAATTGTTGTGCATTAGGGTTATTATAGCTGATCGATCGTACATAATGGGTGTGTCAATCAACTTAAGAGACATCTTAAGTTGATGACATATAAAGGGATGTGGTTAGGAAGAGATATGGGAGGAAAAACAAGCAAACTTGGTATATCAAGTGTGTACGTATGATAATAGATCAAACTCGGTGTTTTTCACTGTTTAAGAATTGTTCTTAATAAATTGCCTATTTGATCTTCTAAGGAATGATTTCAATTAAATTTCAGTATTTGTCTTAAGCTTACTAATGTTGTGAATAAATTAAAATGAGAGGAGAAGCCTCCTATTTGTGAAGTTTAGGAACTGATATAATTTGTTAGATGGCTCCAAGATGGACGGTTTAAATTAAGCCTTATCATTGAAGCTTATCCCTTTCCTTTACCATTGATGGGCTTGGGCTTTTGATAATTAAAAGAAGCTCATTTTTCTCTTTGAATAAGTCTAGAGCACATCTAAACCTCTTTAAAGTCCATAAAAAGTTAAACAAAGCTCAAATGAGCTTAGAAAGGTTGTTTCCAAGTTTGCTTTCACGCGTGAGATAATCAACCAAGGCCAAGAGCAAACAATCTAATTCAGCGATCATCGTTCTAGGCATACTAAGCCAAATCCTCCTAAAATATCTCTAATTAGGCTAATTTCCTAAACACTATCATTGCCCCAAAATATCGGCTAATGATCTTAAATTAGGTTAAAAGGTTAATTATCGATATAACCCTCTACATTTTGCCCGTGCCAAAAGCTCTTGGACAAAGCTTAGGAGGTTNATAATAAAAAAAAATTGAAAGAACCGAACAAGGCCAAACTTGGTTGTTGTTCAATGAATCAGTGAAGATGGATAGTAATCCGTGGTGATGTTATGGCATTGGATGAACTGCCTGCTGTGGACGTATATGGATTGCTGCCTACTGTGGACGTGTGTGGATTGCAGACAACAGCAGTAAAGACGGATCAGGCTTAATGTTGGACGTGAAGTGTTTAAATGGTGGAGTGGTTGGCGTGCTTGGGCTAAATCGTGCGTTGGGTGTCAATAGGCGACACATACTGCTCGTCAACAATAGATCGTGAATTTGTTGATGGAGACAATGCTGGGGGTTGGCTAGCGTCGACTAATGTGTTCGTTGTTTTGTGTGTCTGTATGTTGCTGACCATACGTGATCGGATTGTTGGTGAGCGGACGTGGTCTTGCTGTTGGCCGAATCAGAGAGATTGTTGTGTGAGGTGATTGACTAGGGATGTGGCGTTGAAGCGAGCAAGGCTTCAAGAACGTCAGGCAAAGGAATTCTGTAGCCATAGTTGTTGGTCGTCTGAAGTCTTGGCTGATTATGGGACTTTGTTTTTTTTTTTTTTTGTCGCTCCGATGTTGGATTGAGGATGAATTGTTGTGTAGGGGTCGAATTCAGCTCGCTATCCCCTTTTCTTCTACTGTGTGCCCTTTAGTGAAAAATTTAAAGCACCGAATTCCAACACACTTGCTCTGGACCCTAATTACTCCAATGTGATAGTAATTGTGGAAATATTTTCATCGAAGCTCCTCGCTGTGACATCGCAACAAGGGTTTGGTATTGGAATTGAAGCTTGGCAACGTGAACGTGAAAGGATGGAGACCAAATATTCCTCATTGCAAATTTCTCCATAGCTGCTCGTTGTCACTATCCCGATAAGTCCAAATCACACCTAGTTATGATTCTTGAAGTGCAGATCCGATTTTTCTTCATGCCACTACGGAATTCAGAAAGGATATATATATATATTCTTTGGCATGCGGCTTCAGAATTGGACAAAAGACTTCCTGGATCTATTGTTTGGCTTCCAAGAAGAATTTTCTTTTTGTCCCCTTTTATTTGTACATGTATGTGTTTTTTAAGGTCGAAATCAAATCATATCTGGATATTTCTATCATATCTGATTTGATAATTAAACTAGATTCAAATGAATTCAAATCCGATTTAACAAGTTCAAACTAAATTCAAATGATTTAATTAAATATGAATCCCGTTTTCATTTCACTTTTGCAAAAATAGAAAAATAAAGACATAGGTGCTTGGTAAGACTCGAACCCAAGACCTCAAACTAAGTCCATTCTAATACTCCAATGCTTATTTGTTAGGCCGTTGGTCTGTGCTTTGACGTTCGGTTCAATTAAATTGTATTTAAACTATCCGCTTCCTTAAAATAAAATTTTTTTAACTAAACTAAAACTAATTTCCCTAAAATAATTTACTTCCTAAAAATCTACAAAACTCTTTATAATAATTCTTTTTCTTTTCTTCCTTTTTTTTGGTATTTTCATCATTTGTTAAATTTTATTATTTTTATCTTTTATTAATTTTTTTGTTATTATTATTATTTTTTTGAATTAGAACCCTACAAAGGGACAAAAATTAGGTATCTACAATAGATAAGTTAGGATAGTGGCTTTACTGCTTGTTGGGATTAAACGATTAAGATTACCTCTACTTGTAGATGTAAATTAGCTGTTTATACACATACCATATGTGTGATTAGTATTTTGTTTGTGATAGGAGTTGAACTCCTTGGCGTATTGTTTTGCATAATGTCATGGTTTTGTATTGTGTGAACTTATTTAGCTACCCCTAAATGGAACTAATTGTAATATGACCGCTAACATAACTAGACATGCATAACAATTGTTAAGGGAATGGTTAGAAGTGTCAAACTAAATACCAACTCCCTTTGATGTGGATAGTTAAAATGATCCTTTTCCCATCTTTAGTTGAACTAAGTGACAGGCAAAGACGTCGCGGCAAGAGTGGGAGCTGTGGCTTGAAGGTGGTCATGGGAGGAGGGTATTCTTCATTGTATAAGCTTGGGTTTAGTTTGATTTTAAGTTGTGATAAACTCCTTAATCTAAGTTGGAGCAAATATAATTTCTGTAACCTCATAATGAGCTAGATAATATTATGCGATATTTCAAGTGATTGATTGCATTGCATTTTACTATAATTAATAACCTTATTTGTAATTGTATGGTACTCTTTTGTTTTCGTCCCGCTTATTGAGCTAGTTGTGCTCATATCTTAGTAGACTCTTTTATAGGTGACAAGTGAAAGTACAAAATGTATAGATATCACCACTCCCTAAGTGAGTGTATAGTTGGCTGGGAAAGTGAGGAAAGGAGAATTCATTGAATCTAGGCTTCTGACTTTTCTTTTTGGTTTTGACGAAACTAACCCTGGGATGCCCATTAGTTTTTTTATCTTATTTTGAAGAGCCTTTAAGACCTGTGGCTTTTGTAAACTCTTAGTGTAAATTATAACTCTATTAGTTTTTTATCGGACAACAGTTCATCTTAGATAAGTATTTTTGAAAAGCTATACCACAAGTTTGATTATTGACAGGTGTTAGATTGGATGCTTCGGGCGGGTTAAGTCGTGTACGCCTTATGTAGATTATATTTATAATAACAGCTATGAAGTCAGCTTCTATTTTAGGTTACTTTATATTACAGGACAGTTATGACTTCTCCTATTCGAGGCATGATAGTTCTGAGTCAGTATTAGAGTATGGTTCTAAAATAACTAAGCTTTGAAGTGTCTAATTGAAATGAGTAGACAATAGGTTCACTAAGAGTAAGGTTTATAATGGGATGTAAAAGACTTTAATTTATAGGATTATATATAACTTATGTGTATTCAAAGGAATATAAACAATTTCTAACTTAATTGTTTTCAAATCCATAGGAATGGCCTTATACATGCATGGTGGCATTTTGAATGGGAAGGGGATGAAACATCTATCGAAACAGGATTCGAATGCAAAAGTTATTATTAGATATGGCTAATTAGAGGGTGTTCTATACCATCGATGGGATCATTAATAATTATAAGCATGGAATGTCTTTTAGTATTTAAGATGATTAGAGGATAATGAGTGATGAATTAAGACTTGCATATAATGAGTACATTGCCATAGCTGCCTATGAAAAGAAGTATTTATAGGAGAAAGGGATTTTATTTGCAGTGATTTCTATATTATATTTTCTTGCTATAATAGAGGCAAATAAGAACTACCCCCTAAGCTTCGATCAAGTACCTGTAAGTGTCCTACATATCTCTAGAAATTATCTCCTTAGTATGGTTAACTGGTTTCTTAGATATTCTATAGTTGAGACTGTAAGTATAGAAGTACTATTATAATCTCAAAAACCCAAACCCCCTATGATGCAACCTGAGAATCCACCCTAGATTACTCAGCCAAATGTAAGGTTTGATAATGATGAGGATCTCGAGGAGGTTTTGGAAGAGGAGTTTTAAGTAGAGGTTGAAGCAGAAACCATTCATGAAGATGAACCATAACATGGTGGAAGTGAGGTGTAAGAAGTAGTTGTGATACCAATCATCCATGTAGTCATGGAAATAAGTTCAGATTCTGAAGAGAATGAAGAGGATAATTGGTTTCCCTTAGAAGATGTGGCAACTTTGGAAAGCTCGAGTAACTAAAAGTGTGAGAAGATAGTGAAAAATAATGTTTAGGGCTTTTGATATCATCTGATTTAGTTATTAGCGACTTTTGATATACTTTTAACCTTTTGAATATAACTTTTTTACTTTTGATGTTTTGGTTATTTAGTATGTAAATGATATAAATAGACTTTTGTATAAAAGAAAGTAATGTAAATAGGTGGTTAGATGTGTAATCTTATGTTATAAATAAAGAGATGTAATCTTTTGAATGTAAAGTTTTAGCTACCCTATGTATTAGTGTAAAGTAGATATAATTATGAAAGAGTGCAGTATATCTTTATTTCCTAGTATTTGTATGAGATACAAACATGAGTAGTGATTATAGAGAGTAAGGCAAAATGATGATATGATACCACAGGTAAAGTCTATATGAGCTCATGATGTACATGTGTATTTGATCACATGATGGAATGTGTATAAGTGATGTATGAATATCATCATAGGGATGAAATATTATAGGTCATGTGTTAGTTGAAATCCCTATTAAGGAATATATAGTTGTGTATTACATATATATGGAATAATTGATCTATATATGAATGCAAGTTACTTAGATCATATACTAACTTCCAGTATACATAGTGTAAGTGCAAGGTTGATAGTTAATGATTATGAATCTAAATATGGTAGAAGAGACAAATAGAAATGGTCGACTTGAAGGAGTAGTACTACCTCCTAACCCTCGTAATCCACTAGAACCACCTAAGAATAATATACTACCACCCGCTCCAAACATGATGGACCCAACTTAGTTTGGGTGAATGTTAGCTAACATGAACACTATGATCCAACAACAAGGAGCTTTAATTCAACATCTTATCAAAAGTAGAAATGTGGTGAACCAAAGGTTGAACCTAGAGGAATTCGACCTCAAGAGGCAAGTTGACTTCTTGAGTTTATGAAAGCAAAATGGTATTTTGAAGGAGAAATAGGTAAGCCTGTCTTAACTGATGATTGGTTAGCGCAAATCAAGTACAGTTTTGAGGTGTTTAAAATTCCAGACAATAAAAAAGTCTCTTACGATACTTTCTTATTAAAGATAGGAGCATGAGTCTAGTGGGACTCAACAACATGAACAATCACTGGCTCCATTACATGGCCAATATTTTGGGATGGATTTAAAGGGGAATATTTCCCTGTAAGTGTGCAAAATCAAATGACTTGATAGTTAATGGGGATAAAAAAGGGTACTATAAGTGTAGCCTAGTATGAGAACGACTTTAATAAGTTGTTGCAATACGTACTTGAGTCATATAGAGATAAGGTATTGAAGAAGAATCTTTTCCTTAACAAGTTTGACTCAACAATGCGATGCAAGTTGATCTATTATGGATTCATTACTTATCATCAAATTGTGCAAAAGGCACATCAATTGGAGAATAATCGATTGACCATGCAAAATTAATGGAGTAAGAAGCTGAGGGAGTTAATTGGTATAGACCTGTCTTTAAGAGGACATTCCCAAGTTCAAATAGTAATTCGAGATAGAAAGGAAAGAAATTGGCAGCTGTGATTAGTGGCCCTACTTTAAATAGGATAAGATATGGTTTCTATGATGAGGTGGGGAATGTGAGATGCTGGAATTGTAGAGCACATCATTTTCCTCGGTAATGTCCTTAGTTAAGAGGTAAATGTTTTATATGTGGTGATTTGAATCATATTTCGAGAGAGTATTTGAAGATGAAAACAATGAAGTGTTAGGTGTGGAATGATAGGACACTTCTCAAGATATTGTGGTTAGGTATGACAAAGGACTAAGAAATTTGGAGGAGTAAAGATGACTGTTGTACCAGCTTAAGTATTTTCAATTAAGGGTACAAAAGTGGATATCGAGGATTTTGATGAATGGATAGAGGAATGCTTTCATGACAGCTCAGATAGCAAAATGGATATTGATGGAATTGAACAAGGCTTAGTGATAAGTACATAAACTAACTAGTAACCTTACTCATAATTTGATTGCAAATATTGTATGCATAGACAGTGTTAAGAATTGAGAAAATACTTAATTTAAGTGTAATACACAAATGATAGATAACTATAATAGTAGTAATTATTTCAGGAAAAATACTTGAAAATGGGCGAACTGCTTATGCATTGTTTGACATGGGGCATCACATTCATTTAGTAGTCAAGAATTTGTCTTAGGAAATGGGATTAAGATGAATGAAGTTAAATCTACTTATAGAATGAGAACAACCATAGGAGAGCAAGTGTTAACATGAGAAGTAGTAGATAATGGACAATTTTAAATTCAAGGAAAGGAATTCCTAGTAAAATGAATAGTTCTACCAATTAAGGGGTATGATGTTAGTGTAGGAATAACTTGGTTGTCCAAACAAAGAGCTAAAGTAGATTGTCAAAATAAGAATATGATCTTAGGTAAGGGTAAAGTGATATTTCAAGGAAATACTAGCAAGCAAAGCCTGAGATTATCAATAATTGAAGTAAGTGAAGAAATGAATGAGATTATTGAAGAATGGCAGTTCTGTTGGATATTTGTTGTACAAGGGAAGAAGGAAACCCCAAAAGTGTCGAAAATATCTATAGTAAGTAAATTTCATAATATCTTTCTAGAAGATTTACCTAGGTTAGCACTACATCAAGAATTGAATTTTACTATAGAGTTAGTGCTAGGAATTGAATCAATGTCAAAAGCTTCATACTGAATGTCACCGATAGAACGTTAAGAGTTAAAGAAGTAACTTCAAAAGCTATTGGACAAAGGATTTATACAACCTAATGTGTCTCCTTGGACAGTGCCAGTGTTATTCATGAAAAAGAAAGATGGAACCATGAGGTTGTATATTGATTATCTAAAGATAAATAAAGTCACTATTAAGAACAAATATCCACTACCAAGGATTGATGATTTGTTTGATTAGATGGGTAGTGCCACCATATTTTTTCAAATTGATTTAAGATCTGGATACCATCAGCTACAAGTTAAACCTGAGGTCGTGCTAAAGACAACTTTTTGAACTAAATACGGACATTATGAGTTTTTAGTAATGCCTTTTGGTTTAACGAATGTATTAGCTATGTTTATGGATTTAATGAATTGGATCCATCAACCTTGGATAAATTTATCGTTGTATTCATTGATGATATTTTAATTTATTCAAAGACTAAAAAGTATCATGTCAATCATTTGCATTTGGCCTTATAGAAACAAAGAGACAATCAATTGTATGCTAAGTTGAGTAAATGTGGTTTTTGGCTGGATAAATTTTCATTTTTAGGACATATAGTGTTAGGTAAAGGAATTTCAGTAGATCCTAAAAAAGTCAAAATAGTGGCTGAATGGAAACAATTGACTACAGTAACAGAAGTAAGAAGTTTTCTTGGAATGGTAGGATATTACAGGCGATTTGTAAAAGATTTTTTCTAAAATCACAAAGCCTTTAACTTGACTGATGCAAAAGGATATTAGATTTGAATGGAGCCTCGAATGTGAACAAAGTTTCCAAGAATTAAAGGATCGCCAATACCAACAGTCATTTTGTCAAATCCAAGTAAATCTTATTGTGTATATAGTGATGCTTCCAAAAATGGATTAAGATACATATTGATGCAAGATAGAAAAGTAATAGCAAATGCATCCAAGTAATTGAGGCCTAATGAAAGGAATTATCCGACTCATGATTTAGAGTTGGTAGCTGTAGTATTTGCTTTGAAAATTTGGAGATGTTATTTATATGGACAACATTGTGGATATGCATGAATCATAAAAGCTTGAAGTATTTCTTTATTAAAAAAGAATTGAACTTAAGACAAAAGCGTTGGTTGGAATTAATCAAAGATTATGATTTGACTATAAACTATCATCTTAGTAAGGCTAATGTTGTAGCAGATGCGGTGAGTTGTAAGAACTATGAACAAGGGGCTTTGTAACTCACTACTTGATGTAAACTGATTAAGGAATTTGAAAAGTTAAAGATTGAATTCAAATGTCATGAGATTGATGTGCAGTTGATGAATTTAGTAGTACAACCAACCTTGATAGAGAGAATTAAGCTTCAATAAGATGATGATAAGAAATTGAAGGAAATTAAGGAAAAGTTAAGTACAGGTGAAGTACTTGACTTCAAAATTGATACTGAAAGTATGTTAAGGTATAAGAATAGAGTTCGTGTGCCTAGTAGCTCAAAGCCAAAGGATGATATAATGGCTATAGTGCATGATACTGGTTATACATTGTATCCTGGTGGAAATAAAAAGTATTGCAATTTGCAATCATTGTATTGGTGGAAAGGCACGAAAAAGGATATGGTACAATATGTAATTGGGTGTAACACATGCCAATAGGTGAAGGCGGAATATCACAAACTTAGTGGTTTACTACAACCATTAAAAATATCTTAATGGAAGTGAGATTACATTACAATGAATTTGGCAACTCTAGGACTTGTTCAATGTTGAATTAAAAAGGGGATTTTATAAGAAAACCACACCTCATGCTTGGAAATTGGAGAAAAGAAGAGGGAGAAAAATAAAAGTAAAAAAGGGGAAAAAGTAGTAGACTTAAATTAGTATATAAAGGACCCCAAACATCAAATTAGACATTTAGGAACCCTAAACATTCAAAGGAAAGATTTAGAAAAACTATAGGAAGATGAAAAAAAAAAAGAAGAAAAACAAAGTAAAGGACTATGTTGGATTAGTTCGTGGAAGAAACCATCACCTACTATTGAACCTTGCCAAAACCAAGCAGAGCCACCACCACCTAACATTGCCCATAACCCCTCTCCGGCCACCAACTACCGCATTGCTGACGAATACTAGGTTAAAATTTTGCCCTGTTTTTCATTAAATTTTTAAAAATATTATATTAATCTAGAAAATTATGAAAAAAATTTATTTCTAGGTTATTTTAGATGTACTTTCATGCTATAATTTTATTTTTGTAAAATTATGAATATTTTATGTACTTACTTAATAAAGTTAATGTTCATTCGAAACTTCAAATCCAAAATAAATACATTAAATGATGTTATTTTGAAGTGAAAATTTTTGTGTAGAATGCATGCAATACCTAGTTAATTGCTTCTAGCTTGATTTTTAATCCAAATATGTTTATTATTTATTGCAATTTTTTACCCTAAAAATAGCTAGAAATGTGGCAAATTATGAGATAAATTAATTTTTGCAAAATTAATTAATGAAATTGATATCCACTAACTTTTGGAGATTTTTTATAATGTCAAGACATACTAGAAATAATTTTGTATGAAAATGATAATATTTGTTTAATTAAATTGAATTTAGGGGTAAAGACATAATTATATATATAGGTAATAAACTCGATAGTGTGAAACCACTTGTTGATTGAATTCTCCATATTTTTAAGAGTCTATAGAAATTTTATTAGAATTAATTGGTGGCTCAAGCTATTTGTTACGAATTTACTTAGTAAAACAGTTTAATTTACTAACCGAGGTACGTTTTTAACAAAACTAGACTAAACTATGATAAATATTGAAATAAATCTTATACATATACATACCGGTTAGGTTTAGTTAGAGTGGACTCTCCTTGCTGCTGCTATCGCTATGAGGTGGTGATAGTAGTTCACACCTAAGTGCTCCTCGGACCAACATTCGCATATTAAGCTTAGTTTTGCTTATTTTCTTTATCTTTTTGCTTGATATTTTCTTATATTAATCTTTCCCTCTTTGAATTTTTCTTAGGTTTCTCAAGACTCAATTGAGATTTTAGAGAGGAGTTAGTAATAAATCCAAAGTTGGTAGGATGAAAATGAATTTCTCTCTCCAATTTGTGCTTAAATCTCCTTATTCCTAAACTTGTTAGGTGTCTTTAGTTCACTTTGCTTGTCCAACAACTGTCCATATTTTTTCCTACACCTATATCAAGATGATTCTAGCAGTTTTGTGATTTTTAGCAACTTTTTATGATTTTTCTCACAATTATTTAGTTAATTATACCTATTTTAGGATATTTTAAGTATTTTCGAGTATGTAATTATATATAACCATTATACCTTAGGTACACGTACTATATTTATATAGTATTTTATGTAACTTTATAATTTCAGTGTCCAAATAATTTATCTTTAAAGTTCAGTTATTTTATGTTACCTAGTTTACGCGTTTATGCTAAGTAAATTTCAAGATAATATAATTTAGTAAAATTATCTATTATTAGCTATAATAATATTATTTTATTATATTACTATATTTCAGACTCACGACATATCATCATCTAACTCCTAAAACTCACACGTGAAATATTACCCTAATTGGTTATCTTTCATGTACATCCTAAATTATCTTACTCGAAATCCAACACATAAACTATGAGGCTTACATTTACCAATCCACTTTGATTAAAATTACACAAATATAAATTATATAAAAAATTACAGAATTACCATGGCAATATCACATGTTACACTTGAGATTTTTGGTCATGTAAGAACATGCAGCTTAAAGATGTGTTTTCTTGTCTTATATTATAAGTGGTTGTCTTGCATCTTATAGATGCATTTCCTTTATAGGTTGTAAAATCTTAATTATGAGAAGCGATTTCTGCATGATACAAGGTAATCGAGATGCAAAAACTCTATAAATTCTTAAATCTTGACTTTTATATACAATATAGTGATAGTATTTGCGCAATTTTTTTTTATGTAATTCATATTTTTTTAATTTTCATTTTTTTAATCAATATATAGATACTAAACTTGGTACTTACATAATGAAAGGTTTGTGGCTATCTTTCTTTTTTTTTTTTAATTTTTAAAATTTTGATATAATGTTTTGCTAAACTTAATTCTATTTGGTGTGTCAAGATATATATGGTAGTACTAGAGCCTTATTCAACATATTCTATGAAACAATGATGGCATTAACGATTTAAATTTTCTTTTTTATTTAACTGTTGGAGCGACAATGATAATTATGAGGTCAACATATATAAGGTAGATAAGGTATAAGACTTTTTACATGTACTTTACCTTGTAAAAGGTACATGTTTTTGAATTTCGGAATTGGAATTTACCTTGTAGCACCCTGAAATTACCACAAAACATGTACCTTATAAAGTTTATAAGGTACAAGTATAGTGTAAAATCTATAAATTTTTTCTTTCTTATAAATTTTAAGTTTATGCGATATAAAAAAAAAATTATATGTGATGTTATGAGTTTTTCATATGTAGAAGTTATGGAACCTATAGTAAATTCTATGAAATTAAAAAGGAAAAAAATTTTCGTAGCTTCATAATTGTAAGTTTATGTGATCTTACTAATTAGCAAACGAGAAAAAATAATAAGAAATAAGAGAAAACGTAAAGTTGGACACAAAAATGCAAAAAAAAAAAAAAAAAAAAAGAATGTAAACTATAAAGTGATAGAGCCAACATAAACTTTAGCTATTTATTGGGCTTTATTTTTATAAAACATTTATTGGTTGAGAAATATTATATTTTCATTTATATGCATTTATTGACATTATTTGATCATTTTTCAAAGGATGGATTAAAGTACCTAGAAATCTGTACCCTTTATATCTTATATTATAAGTTATAGTGTGGATATAGGATAAGAAGACCTCATATCTGTACCTTACCCCATGTGAGCAAGTTTTAAAAAATCTATATCTAAAACCTACCTTATAACCCTTAATGCTCATCAGGAACCTACTCGATTGGGTAGGGTATAGGAGGTTACTTTCTATAATAGGGTTATGTGCTTGGTCCTAATAATCTCATCATCTGCCATGCCCTTCTATCTTAAGATTGCAACCCATGGGAAAATCAAAATTATTATTGGAGAAGCATAAACTAGTGATAAATAAGGCAAGATATTGGATTTTGTTGTGTAAGTTCACCAATATTAAACATGTGTGATTGTTTTTTGCATTAAAGTTTCTTTACAATATCAATCTTGAGTTAAAATGATGCTAATATAAAAAATAAAATGATAAATGTCACATTTGATGCTTGAATTTACTAATTTTTGCAATTAACTACCTAATGTCTAAAAGTTTCAATTTAATACTTGCACTTTGTTTGTTTTTACAATTAACTATCTAAATTTTACCCATTTTTTAGTTAACTATCTAAAATTTCCCCATTTTTATAAATAACTACCCAGTTTAGGTAGCATAAATAACCTCAAAATGTTTGTAAGTAGTAAATTAACACTTTTAAATTTCAAGTGTGTAAAACTCGTGATTTTTAATAAAATAAAGTGGTTTATATTTAGTCACATCCAAGTGATTAAAATTATGAGCTAATGAGTAGTTTCGAAAATAAGAATAAGATATTTAACATTGCTTTTAACAACCCCCTTACACCAATAATCATTATCTTTTCCCTTTTTATTGTAGCAAAGTTTTAGCAACACAACAATAGCAAACAATAAGGTTTTCGATTACATGGTAACTAAATATGATCATAGGGGTTTTGATTTTAAAGGTCCCTTTTGGAGTTGCAGTACAAGTAACATGTTGTCAAGTCTTTAATCAAGTGATCCTTAAGGTATCTATAAAACTTCGTTGTTGATTGTTGTTAAATTCATGGTTTTGATTGTTTTAAGGAAATACATCTAAGTATTTCCATTGTTGTAGGTTCTAGAGTTAAGAAGAGGTGAAGGTTAGATCCTTTAGAGTGTTAGGATTAAGAGTGTGGAGGTATTTTGATGAATGGATTAAAGGAGATGGTGAAGCATGGACGTGCTAAGTTGAAGCTTGGCTTGTTTGTTGAAGTACAGATGTGTTGGGGTTAAGCATGGTGTTTTTGGTTGAGCGAAGGTGTGCTTGTTGAGCATGGATGTGCCACCATTGAATACAAGTGTGCAATGTTGTGTATAAGACCCGTACTTTTACGTAATTATTTAGAGTTGCCCGATTAAGTCAAAATTTTACGAACAAGCTTTAGGATTTAGTCGTAGATGCTCCATGAGTTCAGAATATAAAAATACAATAAAATAGTAATATTATAACTAAAAATAGTCAATTTTACTGTAATACACTATATTATATTATACGTATTGGAAACTCTCTCCTAAAAATGGATATAAAGGCTTAGGAGAGATGGATATAGAGGCTTTTATCATATATACATGTTAGCATTAGAACACTAAGACTAAATGAATTAGAGATGGATGCAAAGGCTTAGGAGAGAGAAATTGGCCCTTTTTCCTCCTTTCATGCTTAGGAAAAATCAAAAACTCACTCCTAAAGATAAATTAGGGTATTAGGAATTCAAGAAAAATTTGGGAAGTGGAAGAAGAAAACTGGAGAAATTCATATGACAATTAAAAGAAAAGGGTACAAACCAAGTAAAATGATAAAGTGGGAGCTTATGCATGACTTGGATGCAAACCACCACTATCGGCCAATAGTGGAGGTAGTACCCAACTGTGTTGACAAAGGGGTAATGGCTAGGGTTAGTTGGATGGTCGAATTTTGGTGAGTGCTTAAAATTTATTTGATTTTATCCTAATTTCTAAAAGTATTAAATTAAGTTAAAAAATTTGGAAAAATTTACTTAGGAATATTTTTATATGTATACTTTGCAAAAAATGTTGGTTTGCTAAAATTTTTAAGGGATATAATCTATCCTTAAGAAATCACTCAAATTCGCATCGATTTCAAAGTTGTTTTAAATACCCTTAGGCATTGTTTTGAGTTTAGAAAATTTTTAGGAATATCCCTATGTTATAGATTGAATTGCTATGAAGAAATTTTGAACAAAAATATTGTTTATGATTTTTATGAATTTTTTTAGCCTTTTAATAAAAAAGGTTAATTTTCAAAGTTTTTATTTGATTATTTTTTAGGAAAATAATTTTCACTTGTTTTGGAGTTAATTCAAGATATATCTCACTATGTTCAATGATTTGGAGTTAAGTGTATTTAAATAGGAGTAATGAAATGCTTAAATTGGTAGTTTTTGGAATTGTTTTACTTAAAATAAAGTATGTGAATTAAGGAGTTAAAGTGGTGGTGTGTTAATAAGATGGATGAAACTTTGAATTAACATGTTAAGATGAGTGTTGAAAAGGAAATAAGGTGCGATAAAGACTTACATGGTGTAAACGTGCAACTTTAGACCTAGTTAGAAGGTTTGCCAAAGGATTTATAGAAGAGTTTGTTAGAAGTTTGGTTTGAGAAAGAAGGGACTTAATCTTAAGGTCAAAGCTTGCTCAAAGAATTAGCTAGTGGAAGAAACCTAACGACCACAACATCAAAGACATGTCTAGAGGATTAGTTGGTGCTAGAAGCTTAGTTGGAATAACTTCAAGGATTGGTTTTGAGGGTTGGCTGGTGTAAGGAGTTTAGCTAAAGTAACAATAGTGGTTTAGTCAGAGAGTTACTAGTATAGGGAAACTTATGTCAAAGACTTTGTTAAAGTTTTCTAAAACTAAAACTTGATATTACTAAAACTTTCAGAGTCTTGATAAGAAACTTCCATACTAAGTTAATGCTTAAAAAATAACCTAATAGACTCGCTTAAGTTAAGTAATAACCATACTTAAATCATTAAAATAAACCCGTCTACTTTATACATAGTTAAACTAAAGTAATTATATTGAATAGTTAAGGATGAATTGAAGTGGACAAGACCAACATGCAATATTGTTTAGTGTCATATGTTAAGGTATGTGGGATCAATGCTTCACTATATTTTGAAATATTATTTTAGAACAATTGAAGGCCTTAGTATATATTTGTTTGTGGTTGTAATATAGTTAATTGTATGTGTATAGTGCTAGTGCTTGAATATTATTCTCTTGTTGTAAGAATTGAGCTCTATGTATTGTTGCTTTGTGATTACTACTCAAGTTGGATTGTTTGAAATTGGTTGATCGTCCCAAAAGCAAATTAATTTCAACTTGAACTAACTTCTAACCTGACATGCATTGCAACCTATTAGAGAAAACGACTACGATTCTTAGGCTAAACATAGACCATTTAATGAGGATAGCTAAAATAATCATTTCCCCACCCTTAGTCGAACTAAGTGATAGGAGAGGAAATTGCGATAAGGTTAGGAACCATGGTTCAAAGGTACTCTCAGGTAAATGGTGTTATCGATTGCATAAGCCTTGATTTGATTCCAATTCATATGTAGGATGTCAAACTCCTCAATTTGAATTAGAACAAATGCAATTTCTTTAATCTCATGATGGACTGGATAATGTCATGCGATGGTACTTGCTTGTACATACTTTGCATCTAACTAACTTGATTGAAAACATTGGTTGTTATATATTGAATGCATACTTTTATTTCCATCCCACTTATTGAGCAAGCTGTCACTCATTCCTCTATAATTTGCTTTGTAGGTTCAAAGTAGATTTACAAGTACAAAACCTAAAGCTATAATATTAGCCAATAGGGTTAGGGAGTGATGATCAAGAAGAATTAGCTATATTCTTATTCTTGTTGTTGACTTTTCTAACTTTTAAGAAAACTACTCAAGTCTCCTCAAGTGGCCTAATAGTTTCATTTTTCTAGTTTGCATACCTAGTAACATGAACCTACAGGTTCTCAACTACTCTTTTTGAAAGTTAAACTACAAGTTTGTTTTACTAGTTATTTTAAAAGATTACACCAAAGGTCTATATTAGACATGTACTGAATTGGATACTTCAAAGTAGTTGACTTGAGTATGCCTAATGTAGTCTAGGTCTATGGTAATAGTTGTAAGATTAGCTTCTATTTAAAGATGGTCCATACGGTGAATCTGTTGCAATTCTACCTCTTTGGGATGTGACAATTATATACTAGCATGTTGGTTTAAGTTGTACCAATGTATCTTCCTTTTTTTCTATTTTATTTATTTTACCACTTCCTTTTCATTTCTTTAACATATTTGATTATTAATTTATTAATCCTAAGTGTTATTGCACAATAAAACCTTATTTAAGGTCTTTACACTTAGATGTTAGTGTATCTCTTAAGATTTAAGCTAGAGTAAGGTTAAACAAGGATAGAGTTAGTAACAAGGATTCTAAGAATAAATTACAAAAAAGGTTATACTTTGCATGATTGTTTCAAGTGTAGAATTTGATTCTGATACTAGTTTAGTTTCTTCTATCCTTGCAAAACTAGGATCTTTTAACCTTGTTAGCTACTTATGCTTGTGTAAAATAGTCAAAATAAAATGAATCAAACTAATAATTACTTGGAGTTTAAATCGCTTGTTGCTTGTGTTTGGCTATGCCTAGAGGGTTGTAGTGCTAGTGTCTATAGGGTGGCATCTTGATGATGCTCATGTGGCATTGTTTCGAGTGGAGTTGCACTTGAACATGATCTAGGTAGATTTAGAGGGTGTTTGAGTATTGCAGTACAAGTGTCCTAATGCTAATTTAGGTTTAGTAGGTGTTCAAAGGCTGCAATGCTAATGTCCTAATGCCAATATAGACTCTTAGGATCATAGTATCGATGTCGTAGCTTAGGATTTTGTTTAATAGGGATCATGAGAATCTTAGTGTAGAGTATTGGCTAAACATAAAGATAATCAAATTGATGGTTTATTAATTTCGTTGCATTTATCCATGTGATCATATTGCTTGCATAATTTTTGCAGTTTTCATATATTGGCATTCATTCATTCCATTTTTTAGCTTTAGAAACCTTAAATGAGCAACTAAAATATGATGAGTAAGTCAATCCTTAGTATTACTTCCAAGACGGGGATAGTGGCGAATATGTTTATTACTATGATGATGAGATTTGAGATTATGCATTATTTTGAGAGAGGACTATAGAGTTTATTTACATATTTAGTTTCAATGCTTTAGTGAACCTGAATGAGGGAAGTTAAACTCATGGTTATCTTCAATTTATTTGTGGTGTGAGACTCATTCATGAGTATTCATGAATTATTTGGAGAACCATTTCTTGAGGGTATTTGAAGTTAAAAGTATGGTATATTGAAGATTATAGTAGTTAGAGCCATAGCATCATTATGCTATATTGACATGTGATCAATTTTAGTGTCCAAAGTATAACAAATGGTGTATATAAGATTGATTATGGGGAAGAAAAGGAAAATAAAGAGTAAGTTGTCATATAAGCATTGTTGGAAGGAAAGCTTACAAATTTATTTCTTTTGTAATTCTTAAAGTGTTTAGAATTTAAATATAGCTTCAAAAGTATACAAAATTCTCATAATATAATACTAGCAAACAGAGTACTCGTAATGCGTGTGTAAAATGTATGTACAATGTTATAGTAAAATTCAATACATAAAATAATTGTTAAATCAATTTATATACGTGATCATTAAGAGTGAAAAACTTATATAGAAAATAAGAAGTAATGAACAACTAGTAAATTACAAATATATTTGTTAAAATAGTCCAACAATATATCAATCATTATCAAAAAGGCATCGGTACATATAAAAACAATAAAGGAGATATTTATTGGGAAATTTGGTATATAATTGTGTTGATACTTAAGCATGACTAAAATCAAGTCATAGGAGTGCTTTAATAAAAAAATTATATGATAAAAGATATAATTTTTTATGACTAAATTAATAAACCAAATATATGAATAAAACAAAGTTAACGCTCTCATAAAAAATTGAATAAATCAAAAAAGAGGGGAAAAAAAAAGTAGAAGAAAGGTTGTAGATAGATGAAATATGTAAAATTGAAATTTCATAAGCAAAGGAGAAAAAAAAAAGTTTAGCTAAGGAAGAGAATAATAAATAGAATGAATATGTAAAGAGAGACAATCCATTTTGCTATTAATGTATAATAATAATGAAAACCAATTATATTTGGAGGGAAAAAAGGAATCTCAATTAGTGAAAATTTAAAATGGCAATTAACACTTTATAAATTTGATTAGCTTAAAAAAGACAAGATATTTGAAGAATTAAAGAAGAGAGAAAACAAATGAGCGAATTGCTTGATCTGCACTTCAATATTATTTAGCTAAATTGGAATGGTATATATTTTCCTAGTTATTTCTAATATGTTTTAGGAATATTCTTGAAAACTACAAAAGACACCAAAAGACCCTTTTGTTTGGCTTTAATAATATAAATAGATATAGTGGTTCATGATTTCTTAGGTTTTCTTTTTCCAAGTATAAGTGTTGTTAGAACGTAAAAGCCATTAAAACTATAAGTACGAAAGAGGTAAGTTTTCAATAGGACTATCATATGGCAAGAGCTTGAGTAATGAAAGATAAAAAAAATAAAAATAGAAGATAAGCATATTAGAAGTGTTTTATATTTATATCAAAATTCAACATAGACATCCATGTTATTGAATAACTGGTTTAGTCTTTTATCTTTAAACTAAATTGTTAATGTCCTCTATATTATTTTCATCAAAGCCAATATATTTTTGTGCTTTTAAATGTAAATCATGGGAGACAACAATGGAAGACTTATATGATACAAAACAAAAATATAGATAATGTTTGGTTAACAAAACTAGGTAACACAAAGAGAAGTGGACAACATATTACAAAGAGAACAACGCAGTATAATTTTATATCATACTTGGTATGTATAGTATTAGACAAATATTTTTATGATTAAAAAGTTAAAAAGGTAAAAATAAAAATTTAATTATTCATATTATAAATTGCATTAGAGTTCAATACTATGATTTGGAAACTTAATAATAAGTTAATTTTGGAATTTCAAAAATACATTGGTTATATACTATGAAATGAATTTTTATGCCACTAAATATATGGTATAATTTCTAGTTTTGTCTAGTACCTTAAGGTTCCTTTATCTAGTAACTTTAGCCAATATATAAATGAAATAATGGATTAAAGAATTTATTCAAAATTGCACCACAAAAATATAATAAGCAAACGTTGAAGACATCAAACTTGAAAAGGTAAATATGGCAAAACTATAAATTGAAAATTTTGTATTACAACCAAAGCGGGGAAGAAAAAATAGAGAAAGTGAGAAAAAGATTTCTTAGTATTAAGAAACACATTTTGTTTCATTCTATCCTTCTATTTCTTTTAAAAAGTGTTGTTTGAAGTTAACAAATTTCGTTTCCTACATTTGGTATCAAAGCTTAATTTTAATGACATTAAAGAAGAATCATGATAATCTCTAGCACAATTCAAGTGCCACTTCCAAAGTTGACAGGGGAAAATTATGATCTAATTAAAAGTATTTTTTCATTTCCAATATATGTGGGATCTAGTTGAAAAAGGCTTTGAAGATGTTACGGACTTAATTGCATTTAGTCACTTAAAAAAGAAGAAAAGGATATATTATTAAAAAAGCACAAGAAAGATCAAACTGCATTATTTTCTATTTTTTTAGTTGTAGAGAAAAAGACAATATTTCAAAAAAAAAAAAATCACATGCAGCGTAGGATATTCTATAGAAATTCTACAAAGGCAATGATAGAGTTAGGCAAATACATCTACAAACTCTTTGTAGTGATTTTGAAAATTTATGTATGAATTACACGGAATCTATTGCTATATACTCTAATCATGTTCAATCCATAATTAACCAAATGTGGGTTAACAAAGAAGTTATAAGTGATCAACAGGTTGTAGAAAAAATTATGCAATCCTTAATCTCAATGTTTGATCCAGTTGTGGCAGTCATTGAATGACATGACTTATCAACATTGTCCTTAAAAAGATTATTAGGTTTGTTGTCCTCACGTGAACATCGGATGAATCAAGGTGCAAATAATTCTAACTTTGAGCATGCTTTACAAAGTACGGCGAATTTAACGAACTAAGGTAGATATTAAGGTAGTCAAGGTTGTGGATGTGGCCATAGTTGAGGAAGAGGAAATTATTTTATTTCTAAGAGATAAGACAAGAGAAAGAAATTCTTCAATAGGTAGAAGAACTACAACTGTTGGACTAGACAAATCCAAAATTCACTGTCATAGATGTAATTGCTTTAGACATTACGCATCAAAATGTCAAACCAAGTTACAAGGTGAACGTGGAGAACAAGCGAATGCAGCAGAAGTAGAAGAAAATTTAGTGCTTGCTTGCAAATAAGGAATTGATACCAAAAGTAATAATATTTGGTATCTTGATACATAATGCAATAATCACATGATTGGAAGGAAGGAGTTGGACTCAAGCTTATATGAGACTATGCAAGAAGAAGTGAATTTTGAAAACAAGTCTAAAATTCCTATGATAGGCAAAGGTGGTGTTATTATCTAATCAAAAGATGATACTAATGTTACAATTACATATGTATTTTATGTGCCTGGATTGTTTTGGAATTTATTAAGCATGGGCTAAATTTTCGAAACGAGTCATAAAGTTCACATTGAAAATGGAGCTTATGAAATTAAATGCAAAAAGAACAAAACTATTACAAAAGTGGACATACAAAAAACCACATTTTTCCTTTGTCTCTTCAAACAACAGCTTTGATGAACTTGTAAACTCCACAAATTTATCGTTTTAGGTAACGAATAGATTTAAATATTATAGGTAATTACCTTAACTTAACGGAATTGATAAATTTAAAACTAATTAAAATTGTAAAATCGAATATTAAATGAAAAATAAAAACCCTAAAATTTTCCTCGAAACTTAAATCGTATATAAAAAACCCTAAATCCAAAATACGCGCAAATACTCGAAATCGAACTTGAACTTAACGAAAACTCTAAAATTATAACTTTAAGCTTACAAAATAAATAAATATAACTTAATAGTAATATAACTATAGTCAATTGCAATTATCGACCAAATCACGTAATCGTGTATAAACCTTAACAAAAACATTGAAATAACTCGTATATATTATAAATGTAACAGGTACCAATTAAATTAATAAATTTTCATAAAATCTCAAAATTAATTTAGAAATACTAATTTTATGATTTTTATGTTTAAAAAAAATTTAATATATTTATTTTTATTTTCCTTTTTCTTCCCACTTTCCTTCTTTTTCTTCTTCCCATTTTTTTTCCTTTACCCCATGTGATCCCAAGCTGGAAAATATAGCAGCTCATGTGTTCATTTTCTTATATAAGTGTCATTTAATTAAAGGACAAATAACAAATTAGATAAACTAAATGTCTTATCCTAATTAATGCTTGATCTATTTGGGATTTGCTTCTTTATTTTCTATATTATTTGCTTCATTTCCTCCTGCTAGATTGTTCATGCCTGAAATTGGGAATCCACAAACCGAAAAAGAGAAAAAAATTTAACAAAGCAAACCATACACACATAACTCAGCAAATACAAAGAAGAAGAAGAAGAAGAAGGAGAAGAAGAAGAAGAAGAAGAAAATAAAGAGTTTTTAATCAATTATTTTATTAAAGAATTTATGTAAGTTATTTAATTGTTTTTGTATATATATATACTCTATAACATGAACATGTATGTTGGGTTATTTATTTATTTATTATGTATGTATGCGTAAGTATATAGGTATTTATACATAGTATATTTATAGTATGTATATGTATGTGTATATAATGTATATATACTATGTATTTCCTTATGTATGTATATGTATATGTGACTAAGTATATATATGTATATGTACAAAGTATTTTTTTTTTCTAAGGATATAACATGTATGTGTAAATGGATATATATATATATATATATGTGTGTGTGTGTGTGTGTGTGTGTATATGTACTTAGTATTTATTTTTATTATATGATGTATAAAAAATAAGTCTACATATATGATATATATATGTATACGTGTATAGTAGGTATATTAATACTTAGTATTTTGATTATATGATATATGTATGTATGCATATAGTAGATATTTATATATATATAATTGGTATTTTCATTTTATAAAAATTCGATATGTATATGTATATATTATATATGTATGATGGACGTGATATGTACGTATAATATTATTAATTGTATTTAGTATTTTAGTGTATATATATATATAATACAACCAGATAGTACATATGTATATAAAGTACAAATACATGTATATTATACTGATACATATAGTATATAATATATAATTAAGGTTAAAATAATTTAATACATAAAGTATATTATATGTATAAATGTACGTATATAAATAGTATCATATATGTAGAAATACAGGTATATTTAAATAGTACATATATAATATACTATAATATTAATTTAATAAATATATATATAAATGTTTAACTGTACCGTAATTAAGGAGAAAATATAATAAATAATTAATTTAGAAAATTTAATAAAATATAGTAATAAGTATTAATATATAAATATACCGTAAAATACAAGAAATAAGAAAATAATAGGAAAAAGTATAAAAAGGACACGTTGCACTTCCATATGCTGCCACGTCACCACTTAAGTATAAATTTAGTAATTTTTGTAATTAATAATAATAATAATAAATAAGTAATTAATTAGAAAATTGATAAAGTAGAAAATTTTGAATTAATAAATCTTAAACATAAAAAATAAGTTAAAATGATTAATTATAGTAAAATAGACTCAAAATAAGAAAATTACAAAAATATACGATTCGAATAATTATTAAATCATAATTATACTAAGGAAAGTCTAAATTGATATTTTATAATTATTTAAGTCAAAATAATGAAATTTGTAATATCTTTATATATCACAGGCAAAACTACAGGTTACAACGTCCAAAACAGACTCTATTATAAGAAAGTACGTTCGAAAACGATTAAAATAGACTATAAGTTCATAAGAATCCGAACTACAATGAAAAATTTATATACGATTGAAAATTTAAGATAACCAAGAAAAGTAAGTAAAATATCTAAGTAAAATATTTAAGTAAAACTATGTTTACACTATACTTGAGTTATAATGGGAAACTAGGCAAATAATGATAGATATTTAGTTAATAAGGAAACCTAATTTTTCAGAACACTTATAACCTTTCTTATCTTTTAAGTATTTGATTATTAATAGGAAAGTAAGCATTAACCCAAGTAAGGGAGTTCTTATGATCTACTATCTATTTGTTGTTTGTTACTTGTGTGCTGTTTGTTGGTTAATATTGATTGTTTGATTGAACGACTGATTACTTTGTGTGCTATCATCCATGTGATCACTCTCTTAAACAGGTAAATATAACTATTCAACTAAGATAACTAGTTATGTTTATTGCATGTTTATAATTTCAATTAGTATACTGATGGAAAGTGCTAGTTTTACAAATTTTTGAGAAAAGTATTTTTTTTTTAAATGTTTTTCTAATCTTAAATATATTTTGTATGATTTCTGTGAGGGCTTGTAGTGCTTGTGAATAATATTTTAACCTTAAGGCAAAGCTAACATAGTATCTCCAATTGATTGTGAGAGGACTTGCATATTTGTGCCCATAGGGCCTTAGATATTTATTGATAGTGAGATGGACTCGCTCTTTGTGCCCAAGGGGCCCTTGATATGTTTGGTTGGCAGCCCTAGTTGGGTTCCATCTATATTGATTGTTGATTTTCGAACTAAGGTAATAGTCAAATAACGTTTAGTAGGACTGTACCCCTAAGTAGTCTCATGCGATTAAGGTGAGGTGCTCCGTATAGGTAAGCACGGAGAAAAAATTGACGTATAGACCACGTAACTCTACACCTTCTATAGTTCCAAACTCCTATGGATACGTTGCTTGCATTCATTGCGCTTGCATTCATTTCGTATATAAATAGCTTGCATGTGTGCTAATAATGTTTGTTTGGTAACTCACTTGAACGGTAGTGATGAGGAATGAACTCACTGGGACGTTGTTTGCTTATTCCCCTATAGTTTTTTTTTTTTTTTTTTGCAGGTTTCTTGTAAGCACAGATTGTGATAAGCTTGAGAGCAAAGTACAAACTAGAGATAGGTTTGGCAATATTAGAATTGATTGAAAAGTATATAGTGGTACAAAAACAATTTATGTAAAGTATATTCATACGATAGGATTATGTAATAATTCTTATAAATTAGTAAGTTGTTTTACCTAGTCTTAACATTTAGTAGGAGATATCGATTCTCTACGGTTCTGATGGACTGTGGCCTATCAGGTATCTATAACCATAGTTACTTATATTTTATAGTAAGTTAATTTATAAAAAATTGAAAACATTAGTGACTAATTATTTAGAGTCTTGCAATCTCTAACTTGCTATCATGGGTGCACACGTGATATGAAAATTTTAGGCAATCCTACTAAGCTCTCCTTAAGGGTGATGACAGAACCTATAGGTAATGATAAAAGATAGCAATTGCTTATGGCATCTTCAATTTGGTCATTTGGATTTCAGAGGTTTAAAGTTATTGGTGCAAAAGCAAATGGTGACCAACCTACCATTAATTGATGTCCCTTGTAGCTCCTATGAAGGTTGCATTCTTGGAAAGCATCATTAAGACTCTTTTCTAATAGGTAAATCAAGACGAGCCAAGCAACCATTGGAATTAGTACATACAAATATTTATGGATTAGTTGAGATAGAATCAGTTAGACACAAAAAGGTACTTTCTATTGTTTATGGATGATTTTACCAAGAAAATTTAGGTTTATTTTTCAAGAGAAAAATATGAAGCTTTAAGCAAGTTTAAAGAGTTTAAAGGGCTTATTGAGAAATAAGGTGGAGTTTCATTGAAAAATTTAAGATCAAACAGAGGAAGAGAATTCACATCGAATGAGTTCAATGATTATTGCAAGAAAGAAGAAATTCAATGCCAATTAACAACTATACACCCTAATAAAATGGTATAGCTAAGAAGAAAAATAGAACAATATGTAAGATGACTAGAAGTATGTTAAAGACTAAAGACTAACCAAAGCCTTTCTAGGTAGAGGCTGTTTCTTGTATTGTTTATTTGTTAAACAGGTGCCCCATGAAGAGTGTTCGTAAAAAGACTCTAGAAGATGCTTGAAGTGGGAACAAACCCGATGTATCCTACGTATGAGTATTTAGGTGTATTGCATATGCCCATGTACCAAGCAAAAGGAGGAAGAAGTTAGATGACAAAAGTAAAAAATGCATTTCCTTGGCTATAGTGACACAACAAGGGGTTATAAATTGTATAATCCAGATGCAAAGGAAGAGATCTTAAGTAAATATGTTTAATTTCTTGAAGATGAAGTATGGAAGTAGAATCAAAATTATAATACAACTAACAACATTATTATTAATGAGGTATCTATAGATGAGATATAATCCAAGTCTCATCATCTTAGTAGCAATCCAACATCATTAGTTGATACCTCTTCTATAGCAACAGATGCAAGGCCATTAGAAGGTCTTTAAAGGACTCGTATCTTACTAGCATGATTGAGAGATTATGTAGTGATTATAGATGATGATGAGGAGGAGGTCAATTTGATTGATGAATCCTTAGTGAATTTTTGTTTATTTATAGACTATGATCTAGTTTCATATGAAGACATAGCAATAGATGAAAAATGGATTGAAGCCATGAATGAGGAGATTTGTTCAATTGAAAAAAATGAAAAATAGGAGCTAACTTCTCTACTAAATGGAAAGAAGTCCATTGGAGTTAAGTAGGTGTACAAGACAAAATATAAACTTGATGGTCAAATAGATTGTTACTGTTACGACCTGAGGGAGCTAGTCATGGCAGTCGTCATATACCGTATAAAGGATTATAAATTCATTTCCTTCTCAATCGATAACCTTTCATGCGATATACATGACTACAACTACAACTACAACTATAACTATAACTAACAACCAAGAGTTGCGCAAATGTAAATAATATCATTTCATGATAAAAATAACAAGTTGTTTGAACATAATACATATATATAGAGATTTATAGATAAACGGATGGTAAGAGTTCATATTATAAGCTGTCTACATACAATATTACATAATAAGGTTTTAAGACTAAACATAGTATCCTAAGTGCACTCATATCACCTCTTTCTCTCACATCAACCCCTTAATGTAAAACTAACCTTAGGCATGCGACGACCTGACTCCATGAATAGATCGGCCTGTGAAAGAAGACTATAAGGGTATAAGCTGACTAGCTTAGTGAGATAATCCCCTCAACCATACAACAATCAAGTTATACATCAATTAAATTCAATCAAATGAATGCATGACAATTAGTATTCTAAACAAATATATACAGGTGACCAGGTACTGTATACAACTTAGATTTAATGCCTTCCAAAGTCAGGGTTGGAAATACATTGGCACAGTCAGATCCGGGTATCATACTAGAACTCATCTCATAACGAAACTCTGCGTTTCGTATTTAAAATGTAATGATATATTTATTCTCATTTTTTATCAAAAATGAGTTTTATGTATGATTGTGAGTAAGTTCACGCAACCCTTACTTATTCCTAAATGGAGGCTTTTGGACTCAACTTTTAATCAAGCTGTTAATGTCTCCAACGTCTAGTGATCCCGCGGGCCAAGGTAAGTTTATATCACACGTATGCACTGTACTAAACTTATAACAACAAATAATTAACCTAAGTTTGGCCTCTTGCTACCTTCGTGTGATGTGACAGTTAGAATCAGTTATGCAGTACATGATTATGTGTGATTCGATTTAGTTCTTTCAAGTCGAATAAAATTAGGTCTTATTATTCAGTGATCAATAAGGTAATAGACAATCAATTCCTATCGAATCTACAATATAACAATCAATATGTTATCATACTTTAAAATAAATTCACTATCAATAAACAGTATCATACACAAGTATAACTCAACCCCACACAACATTCAATTATTAATCACAATTTATATTCACTAATTACAAACACGAGCAAATATGGAATTATTAGGAAAAACTCACTCAGCTATAATCAACTCAGGGGTTATAGTAGTTTGATGGCAGTTCAGGATCAAAGTTGAGATTACCTAATAATAAGGAATATAGAAAGTAGTAAGTTTAGGAATTTAAAGCTAAACTAATATCGTAATTCGTATTGTTCACTTAACTTAGTTATTGATTTACGTGAAATTGTCGATTCAAACTTTTTATTGAATCGTATATAACTTTTTCAATTTAGATTTGATCCTTATGAACTTATAGTTTATTTTGATTGTTTTCGACTGTACTTTCTTACAGCAAGGTCTATTTTGGACGCTGTAACTTGCAGTTTCGACTGTGATATAAAAATATCACAAAATTTATTATTTTAATTTAAAATGTTGTAAAATATTAATTTAACTTTTTTCTTAGTAGATTTATGATTTAATAATTATTTAAATCATATAATTGATAGTTTTCTTATTTTAAGCTTATTTTACTATAATTACTTATTTTTACCTATTTTTGAGATTTTAGAATTATTAATTCCATTTTTTCTACTTAATTAATTAATTGTTATTAATTACGAAAATTAATTAATTTATAACAAATGGTGACGTGGTACCACGTGGAAGTGCCATGTGTCAAGTTTGCGCATTTTTCTAAATTTTCCATTATTTTCTATTTTATTATATATATTATCTTACTTTATTTATTAAATTATTATTATAGCATTCTGTATACGCTATTTAATTATACTCATATTTTTACGTATATGTCACTATTCATATACGTATGTTTATACGTATACTATACTTATGTATTAAATTATTCTAACTTTAATTATATATTATATACTATATGTATAAGTATAATATAGATGTATTTGTATTTTATATATATATGCACTTATACGGTTGTATTAAATATATATATGTGCAACAATATGGAACACAACTAATAATATAATTCATGTATATAATGTCTAGCCTAATACATGTATTTATATATACAATTTTTTTTATAAAATAAAAATACTAAGTATAAATATACATACATATACCTACTTTTATACATGTACACATATATATATAATATAAAATACTATGTTTATATATACATATATATAGTCACGCCACCTGTATATGTATATATATATATACATAAAGAAATAACTTACATGTGTACATAAATACAAGAATACCTAATACATGTATATATATAATATACCAAATACTAATCATCCATACATATATAATACACACATACATATATATATTCATGTGTACATACATACATATATATATTAATACCTAAATAGTGAAAATACTAAGTACATACCTTACGTATTCTTATTTATACACACATACATATACATAAGGAAATACTTAGTATATCTATATTATATACACATACATGTATATACTTTAGATCATATACAATATACATATATCTTTGTGCATACATACATGTAATACATAAAATAAAAGAAAAATAACAAACACCCAATATATATGTACATAGTATAAAGTATATATACATGTACTAAAATTTAAATAACAACCTACCTAAATCCTTTAGTAGAATACTTGATTCTAATTCCTCCTAAATCCTCCTTCTTTTCCTTCTTCTTCTTCTTAAGTATTTGCTTGTTTTTCTTTTGTTTTCTTGTTTTAGTTTTGTGTATGTGAACTTTAGTTTGCTTCCTTTTTTCTTTTTCCTAGTTTTGAACTTCCAGATGTGAATGATTCCAAATCAGGATGTAGATTAAAAGCAAATGAAAAAGAAAAAAAAAATCTAACTTAAATCTCCTCATTAAATTGGATAAGACATTTACTTTGATTAACTTATCCTTTATTCCATAAATTTGTGAAACTTGCTATTTACAATTTAGCACATGGGCTATTATTTTTATGTGCTGTAATTGTTACGTGGCCACAAAAAAAAAAAAAAAATAGAAGGAAGAAAAGAAAGAAAAAAAAAGAAAGAAAAAGGAAGAAAGATGAAAATAAAAATAATTATATGTAATTTTTTCAAATATAAAAATAATTAAAATAACATTTATAAATTAATTTTGGGATTTTATGAAAATTTATTAATTTAATAGGTACCGGTTACGTTTATAATTTTCACGAGTTATTTTAACGTTTTCGGTAAAAGTTTTATGTGATTACGCGATTTAGTCGATAATTGTAATCGACTATGATTGTATCACTATTAAGTGATATTTATTCATTTTATAAGCTTAAAGTTATAGTTCTAGGGTTTCGATCAAGTTCGCGTTCGATTTCGCGTATTTGCATGCACATCGGATGTAGGTTTTTTTTTTTTTTACGTGATTTAGGTTTTGATTAATTTCTAGGGTTTTTATAATTGATATCATATTTGGTTTCTAAATTTTATAAAAAAAATTTATCGTTTCTAGTCTTATCGACTCATAATATCATCTAGGACACTTGGACTTAAATTAGGATTCGAAATAGTAACTAGACAGCGTTTACAATTACAAAACAAGATTGGTTGCTAAAGGCTATAAGAATAAACCGGGAATCAACTATTTTTAGGTATTTGCTCTAGTTTCAAGAATGGATATGGTAAGTATGATTTTATCTCTTATAGCTCAAAACAAGTGGAAAATTCTTTAAATGGATATGAAGACAGTACTTTTAAATGGTGTATTACGTGGAGAAGTTTATATTAAGTAACCACCTAAGTTTGTGAAAAAAGAATATGAGAATAAAGTCTATCATTTGGGGAAAGCCTTATATGGCTTAAAGCAGGCACCTCGTGCTTAGTACTTACGCATTGATATGTATTTATTACAAGATGATTTTCAAAAGTATTCTTAAGAACATACATTGCATGTTAAGTCAAAGGATAATGGTGATCTTTTAATCTTATGCCTATATGTTGATGACTTGATCTTTATTGGAAATTATGAGGCATTGTTTATTGAATTCAAGGACGCTATGACTCAACAGTTTGTGATGACTGATATGGGATTAATATCATATTTTCTTGGAATTGAAGTGTAATAAACCGATGATGATATATTTGTTTCACAAAAGAAATATGTTATTGATATATTAAAGAAATTTAGGATGGACTCAACTGCACCAATTTGAACTCCAGTTGCAAAACGTATGGAAATGAAGAAAGAAGGTAGTGGAGATTTGGTAAATCCAACCTACTTTAAAAGCATAGTGGGTAGTCTATCTTATTTGACATTCACTAGACTTGATATTGTTTATGGAGTTGAGCTTATTAGTTGTTTCATGGAGAAATCATACCAATCATACTTATAAGTAGCTAAAAAGATTCTATGTTATCTTAATGGTACACGTAATCATGGAATTTTCTATACTCATTCTCATTCTTCTAATTTAATTAGATACATAGATAGTGATTGGGCAAGTGATATTGAGACACACAAAAGCACATCGAACTTGTATTCTACCTAAGAAATGGAGTTATCTTATGGTTCATAAAAAAGCAAAAAGTGGTGGCTCTATCAATAGTAAAAGCAAAGTACATTGCAACAACAGCAGCAACATATCAAGTAGTTTGGCTACGTAGTATATTGGAAGATTTAAAGTATAATTAGATAAGTCTAACAATTATCCAATGTGATAATAAATCTGTTATGGCACTAGTTAAAAACCTTGTGTTTCATGGATTGGGGGGTGGCGGGCAAACATATTGATATCAAGTTTCATTACATTAGAGAACTTGCTAAGCATAGATAAATCCGAAGAACAAGTTGTAGATATCATAACGAAACCACCAAAAGCTAACTTGTTTGAAATATTCAAGGCTATACTTGGAATCACTAGTGTTGAATGAAAATTTAAGTGAAAATTTCAAGTTTGAGAAGGCATGTTGAAGACATCAAACTTGAAAAGGTCAATATGGTATAGAAAAGTTATAAAAAGCATTGATTTTTTTAGTAAATAATTTATAGTTATTATTCATTAGGAAAAACTATAAATTGAAAATGTTGTGTTATAACCAAAGCAAAGAAGAAAAAGAGAGTGTGAGAAAAAGATTTCTTAGTGTTAGCAAACACATTTTGTTTCATTTTGTCCTTCCATCTTTTAAAAAGTATCGTTTGAAATTAACAAATTCCATTTCCTACATCAAATGATACCATAGAGATCCAAAGACTTATTGAAATATAAAAGACTTTGATAAATGTGGATATAAACGATATAGTATGCACTTATTTCAAGACATTTTTTTGAATGCTTGTAGTAATTCCATTAGTTTGTTTATTTATACATGGTGAAGGGATGAATTGAATACTTGTAGTAATTCCATTAGTTTGTTTATTTATACATGGTGAAGGGATAAATTGATATATAAATTGATGGAGTCACCTGTCCCACATGTTAATATAATTCTTTTTCCTTATATACACATCTTTTAATTTAGTACATATAAGCATATTCAAGCCAAAATAATTTTTTGGAAACCTAAATCAGTAACTATGCTTGTCTATTTCATATTCAGGATTTGGATCATCCAAAATTATATTCTCTAAAGTTTCTTAAAGTTACTTTTTAAGGTATTGTCACGTAGTTGAAAAACAAAAGTAAACGATGATATTATAAGACATTTAAATAATCAAGACAATTTCAAATATTAATTCTAACTTTATATAAATTAGTAATTTAACCATTAATTCTAACTTTATATAAATTAGTAATTTTTGTTGAAGTTCAGTAGGTGAGTTAGGGTTCAGGTGTTGATTAGAATCTTGCTCCGCTCCTTTTCTCTTCTACTGCTGGCCATCACTAAATTCACCTGAAAGTGCAGAGCACTATTAATCCTATCTGCCCCACTCTTGCCACTTTCCAAGCAAGTCATTTTTGGATAATTCGGAGCAATCCTCATTGTAATTTTTGGATAGTTTCCATAAACTTTTAATTACTTTACCTTCTCGTAACTGAAAATATACAATAACTCTCAAACCATTACACAAAAACCATAAAACCCATATTGTTTTAGTGCTTTAACAGAGGTTTTTATCACATAATACACGTTTATTAAGACATTTAAGCAACAGTTTAGGATATATATTTGAAATTTACCCAATTGTGTCATAGAGCTACGGCGTATACACGTGATTTTTCGTCACCATTATTGAAAGATTGTTGAGATAAACAAAAAGAATCCTCACACCAAACAATCAAAGAAGAGCTGATTTTTGGACAAAACCCTTGAAGTTTGGCTAATTGACTCATAGTTGTGAAGTCTAAATCCCAGGATCTAATTGCATTTTGGAAATTCTAGGTTTTTTTTTTTTTTTTTTTGGCAATATCGCTTTAAATAATGTTATGAGTATTAATGAGGAAGTTCATAAGCAGGAGACAAGACACTCATTCCGTGTGTTTGTTAGAGTTCTCATCTACTCCCTTCAGCAAAATGGCAGGTGCAACCAGAAAAGGCAGACGCAGGTTGGGATTACTGCAGACCGAGGATTTGCATCAGGTGATACCGTCTTTTATATTGCTCCTTTCTTATATATCATTAATCCTTTACTTCTTTGAATCCCGTTTATACACTTTTGATTTAGAGGAAATCGCAATTATGCTTCTACAGTTATTGGTTCTCATGTGAATATAACCAACGGTTTTCAGAGCTTGTTTTTACCTCCGCACATAACCCTTAAAAAATATCCATACATGTCCATACCATCGTTAAAACTCTAAAATATCGTTGCTATGTATTTGACAATGGTTTTGGAGTTTGAAGAAGACTTCTAAGGTTTGTATATTTATAAAAGTTATGGAGATCAATTCATGCTCTGGAAGATTGGGATTTATTTATATCGACCTACAGTTTTGAGGTCCGAGAAGATGCTTCATCTGTTTGACTAATTTGCAGTACATACTGAAAACAAGCGTGTATCCACGAGAGCCAGAGCCTCTCAAGGAGCTGAGGGAAATAACCGCAAAGCATCCAAGGTAGATAGTTGGGCCTGAACTTTGATTAGCCTACTTATATAACTATATCATTTTATTGTCAAACAAGATGCATTTAAACTGCTGTCATGAATATAATAAAATTTGAGAACTGGACCATGGATCGTTCATATGGCATCATATGGTTTGTATGAGACCACGAAAATGCAAGACATTAATATTAATGGACTGAGGTTCTTAACATGACTTCAATTCTTGATACGATGACAAGATCGACCGAGATTTCTCTTGGCACATTTATTTACATTAAGCTCACACTTTTGCTATAATGTTATGAAAAATAACTTTTTTTATTTTCGTTGATGATTACAACAACAAGAAAAGAGAGATTTAAACCTAATCCATCTCACTTAGAAGATCAGTGTTCATATCATTAGACTATAAGGTCATTGGTCATGGAAAATAACATTTAATATTTAATATGGACATTTAAAATGACATATAACAAATAGGAAATCTACAAATGAACCCTTCCACCCGGCCCTCTAAACAATTAACTAAATACAAGTAGACCTTCTGAATATCTAAATTATGATTTCACTACTTTTGACGATGTAAGCTTTAAGTCATTGATAAGCCCGTAAATTGTTCCTACTTATGCCACTCTCGAGATGGTTTAGGTTTTAGTAACAACCCGTACTTTATGCGGTTTGGTGTAATATATACATTTATCTTATAAAAAATAAACATTCTATTTATAAGATAATCACAATTAACATGTTAATAATGTGCATATTTTAAATCACGGGACTGCTATTATTTAGTTTTATTCAGTTATATAACAAATATATTTTACATATTATAACTTTAAACGAGCACCGATGATTTTTGTATGGTTATATAAAATGGTACAACATTTACAAGAAGTTATAAACATCAAATTATGGGAGTATACCATTATACTAAGAGTTACGTCCTTTTCCATTAAGTCCTAAGAATGTTGTAGCTCCTCTTGGTATCACACTTTATACAACGGATATATCTCTTGAATAATAAGAAGGTATAAGAAATAATGGAAAAAAATATAAATAGTTAAAAAGTTGTAGAGGACTGAAAATTGCTATATTACCTATTGGGTTAAACCTATTATTTATTTGGACTTAACTCATTGGGTTAGGTGATAAGACTTAAGGAATTTGGTTTATATTTGAGATGATTTAGGGAGATTTAGCTTAGTGGGCTTGGAACAGGGATCGTTAGATTGGTCTGTTCATTTTCAACATTTCTCAAATAAACTTATGCACTTATAAGGAAGGCTATTAGTTTTAGGCTCATTAATTAGCTCATTCTGAATAACTATGAATTGAGCAAGCTCCATCTTATCCGTTGATTACTTAGATGATCTAATGGATACCATTATGCCTAAGAGCTTATAAATATACAACATTTCCTCATCATTTAAAATTTTTAGAAAGATCGTAGAAATAGTATTTCATTATGAAAACTCTGCTTTTTAAAATCAAATAACATTTAAGCAAAGAATTGATTTCATTCACTCAAGCTATAAGATGAATATTTAATGTCTTTTAAAGCTGTATTATTTGTCATTTGTACATTTAAGATACTGAAATTACTTGTTTATCCTCACTTTATTCTTACCTAATCATCATACATTTGAAACACTAAAATTGCTTATTTCTCCTCATTGCTTTATTCTTATCTAATTATCCTTTTAAGTAATAGTTTTGCTTCACTTATTTGAAGTCACGTGTAATGCATCACTCATGCAGTAAACATGTAATTACTCCAATCGGACCCCTACATCTACAAAAGTATTATTACGAAAATATATAAATGAAAATAATAAAAAATTATAATTAATCTAAATATACTATTAATGAAAAATTCCAAGTGAAAAAAGTTTTCGAAATTACATATGTATGTGTATATATGTATGAGATTTAAAAAATAAGAATGGTTTTTAAGGAATTACTAATAATCAAAAGTTAGTAGCAAAGTTATCAAAAAAAAGAAAAAGTCTTTTTAAAAAAAATAATACTTAAGCTTAATAAAGAAGAGGTACTATAAAAGAAAAAAAAAAAGCAATAAAACGGTGTCATAATAAATTTTTTTTAAATTAAATATTATAATAGATTTGAGGTTATTTACGTAATTTTAAATGTTGCTCTCCACACCTAGTCAATCATTTGGGAAGTTTATTTAGACTAGATACGATCCTAGGAAAACATTAAAGATACAAGTCGTTTTCGTTTTTGCTTTCGCAATGGGAACGAATACTGGGAGACAGAGGCAAGTGGTGTAAATGTAAAGCTCAAGTCTCCTGTCCTCATGCAGATTTTGAAACTGTTCCCTATAACCCTTCTTTGTCGTATTTGTATTTAACAAATAACTTAGTACGCCATTGGTTTACATTTTCTTTTCGACCGAGATTTAAATGAAGTTAAATATGTATATATATATAAATGTGATACAAATAACCGTTTTCAACTTTAACTTAGATGTGGATATATTCTTCAACTTTTAATTGTTACATATAATCTCTAAACTTTGATAATTTAGTATTATAAAAGACGCTTGTAATTCTAGTTGATAATAACACATTGAAGTCTATATTTAGAGTATGTTAAATTATATTTTCATAAGATTGAAGGTATATTTCCATAGCAAGGTCAAAGTTTGGAAGGTTATTTTTATGTGTTAGGGGTTTATTTACTAATTTATTGAAAATTAGGGAATTATTAATTATTAAATTTTTAGGACATATATATCTGTATTAAAATAAAAAATTCAAGGATTATTCCCATTTTCTATTATCAAATTATGCACATTTTATTGTCGATTTTCAGGTCGGTCTTGGCCACCTCACCTGATGCTGGTCAATTTATGTCCTTATGGTTAAAGCTACTAAATCCGAAAAAGGCTATTGAACTGGGTGTTTTCACCGGATATTCTCTTCTTTTAACTGCTCTATGCATTCCTGAAGACGGCAATGTGCACTACTCTCAAAATAGTTACACGCCTTTTGTGTGCCTTCGTTTCGTCTGCCTTTTCATCATAGCATCAACCTTGCATTTTCTTTTTCTTTTTATTTCTTGATGGGATTCGAATTCCAAAAAAGTAAATAAATAATATATGTTGATAATCAGTTTTCGCTCAACTTATACTCATTCTTTCGTCAGCTGAGATACCGAGTAATCTACTTTCTCGGTATTCGCTCTCTGTAAAAGACACATGATACTTATGTTGTGTACAAGAAACGCTCATAGTTTGAATTCAAATCTACGGTACGACCAATTATCATAAATTCGATTATATTTTACAACTACTTGCTATCTATATATATTAGGGGAGATGGCAAGTCAAGAAATCTCCATGTGTCTTAACATTTACCTTGACAATTACCTTAGACACAACAAATATCTATAAATACCAAAAAGAAACTCTGTAAGGTCTGTCTAACACTTCTTATTCATAGACTTACTATACTAAATTATCATTCTAACTTAGGTATTAGAGTAGCCATATTAGACTAGCTTCGATACCAAGTATTTTACTCTCTTTTGTAGAATTATTTCCTTACTCTAAAATTCACCAACATTTGGCACTGTCTTAACTCAGCCAGCCTGTCAAGCCTTTCCCTCAACCTTGAGGAATGCAGCCAGTACATGGTTCAAATACCTAAAGCTAAATACCATTTCATTGTTCGATGAATTAGTAGAAGTGTTTCTTCAACACTTCCTTGCTAGCAAACTTCCTATTAATGATTCTTCAATCCTCAACACTATCAAACAAAGTTTCAATGAGTCAATCGGGGACTATTTGACTAGATTTATGACTAAGATTGTACAAATCCTAGAACTGGATATGAGTGTAGTCTTCAACGCCGTAATCGACAAAGTTAAGCCTCATGGAGACTTTTTCAAGTCTCTCGCAAAGAATAAGCAAAAAATTTTTGCTGAGTTTAAGGCTAAAGCCACTTAATACATCTGATAGGAAGACAACATAAAGGCATGATGAGAGGCTAATCAAAGTAGAGGAGATGGAAAGAAAGACAAATGGAAAAATCCTAAAGATAGACTTGGCATGGACAATGACAATAGTTTAGACATCGAAAGGAAGAGACCGAGGATCCCAACATTCTCATCCTACATGCCTGTCAACCATCCAATCTCGGATATTTTTATGGAGGTCTATGGGGAGAGAGGTGTCCTCCAATGGTCGGAAAGAATGCGAGAGAATCCTTTAAGAAGAAATTCAAACAAGTACTGCAACTTCCACCATGACAAGGGTCACAATATGGATGAGTGCATTCAACTCAAAAATGCAATACAATGTGGACACTTGCGAAAATTTCTAACACATGATACCGAAAGAATCGAAAGACCGTCTCAAAGGAGAAGAGAGGAACATGAGGATGACACTCGGCCAGCAATAGCCGTGAATCCCAACAAAGCACCCAACGGAGTAATTAATACAATTGTCGGTGGATCTAATATAAGCCAATCCAGTTCTTCGAACTCGGTTAACACCAGCAATTATGTTTGCAATAATCATGGAAAGAAGGTTAGGATTGACAATACAATATCTTTTGAAGAAGAGGATTTTGAGGGCATACAGAGGTCACATGATGATGTACTTGTCATTAATGCGAAAGTTACCAACTTTGAGGTCAAGAAGATTCTTGTTGATATGGGAAGTTCGGCCGATATCATTTTTTAGTATGCCTTTGATCAAATGAGGCCCAAGATCAAAGCACAGCTACAGTCTTACAAGTATAACCTCTATGCTTTCAAAAATCAACCCATCTAAGTAGCCAAAGTTATCTCTTTGCTGATATAGATCGATGATGACTAGCATGTTGCAGAGGACAAAGTAGATTTTCTCGTCATCAAATGTTAGTCTCCTTACAACATGATAATGGGACAGTCATGCCAACATTTATTTGGCATCATCCCTTTAACGGTACATCTAAAAGCTAAGTTATCTACTCCTACGGGGGTCGGTATGTATAGAGGGGATTAGCAATTGGTACATTCCTTATATATAAAAGCTTTGAGGCAAGAAAAAGTGTTTCGAGTTGAGATCTACCCAAAAGGCAAGTCAGTTGGCATTGAGAACACCGAGAATGATACAAAGGAGATTCCTTTAGGCGATGATCCTAGAAGACAATAAGGATAGGAAAACCTATGTCAGTAGATGTCCAGTAAAGTTTGATTGACTTCCTGTAAGCCAATGTTGACGTATTCACATGGTCATCATCAGACATGTCGGGTATTTCAAGAGACGTTACCGTACACAAGCTCTAAATTGACCCGAATGTAAAGGTGGTCAAATACAAAAAGAGACATTTTGCACCAGAGAGATAAGCGGTAATAGAAGAAGAGGTCTAGAAATTATTGAAGGCAAGATTCATTCGGGAAGAGCCTTATCCAACTTGGTTAGCAAATTGTATGCTAGTTAAGAAGTCTAATGGCAAGTGGTGAATGTTCATAGGCTTCATGAATCTTAATAAGGCCTGTCCTAAGAATTGTTTCCCACTACCAAAAATAGATCAGATGGTAGATGTAACCGTAGGACATGCGTTGCTTTCTTTTATGGATGCTTTCTCTGGTTACAATCAAATCAAGATGAACAAGACAAATGAAGTCCAAACATCTTTTGTTACTAATTTTAGAACATACTGTTATATGGTGATGCCCTTTGGGCTGAAGAACACTGGTGCCACGTACTAGAGATTAGCAACGAAGATATTCAAATCTCAGATCCTTAGGAATGTTGAAGTATATGTTGATGATATGATTGTGAAGAGCATGAAAGAAGATCAGCATCTCGTAGATCTAGAGAAGACATTTGCCACATTATGGAGATATTGCATGAAACTTAACCTACAGAAGTGCGTCTTTTGGTGCAACATCAAGGAAATTTCTCGAGTATATGGTTACATGACGCGGTTACCTATGGATAGTGAAGTACCATGAACTTACACCCATGCCTTACAGTAGCGAAGCACCACCTGTCAAGCTGCCTAAGGATAGTAAAGAAAAATCTAAACAGCTGAGCCGTAGCCCTAACCTTAACTTCTTCATATACTATCTCAAAAGTCGCCAGAAGCCGATATGTGTTAGGTGAGAACATACTTAGTACAACTCTAAAGTAGTTGAAGAAGCCCTGAACAAAGGCTAAGAAAGGGAAGCACAACCCAAAATCTAGATAGTTTAGGTATATATGAAAACTCGCGCTCCCATGGAAAGCATACTCTCTCCCCGTCTCTTGGCCTCCTCAAGTTCCATGTTTCAGGAAGATCTCACCAATACCGATTGTACTTTGTGACGAGAACTCTGTTGACAAAACTAAAGGTCTTATTTAGAGAATTGCAAAAGTAGGTTACTGTATTGTATAGATATTTTGCTAAAGACTTCCCTTCCTTATCCTTGGGATAATTATCTACAGGATCTTCATTAATCTGAGCAAGTTTATCCCACCTTGCCTCCATACTATTGACTAAACCGCTCGAAGAACACACCGCCTTGCTCCTATTTTGGGGGGAGAAGAGTGGCCTCAATTTCCAATGCCTCGAAATCAGATAAAACAAGTCGACGAGCAACTTTGCGAACCATACTTGGACAGTTGTATGAAATGAAACAATAGAAGTCAAAGAGTGAGATTTTGAAGATTGGAAAACGAACGAAAATTTAGGTGCAACTAGAGAAGTGAAATCTAATTATGAACAGATGCTTATATATGGACGATCCGTTTTCGTAGCTGCAAATCTGCTTTTGACAGTATTGATGTGTTGATATGATAGTCTTACGGATTGTTGACACATGTCTCGTGACAGAAATCTAACGGCTGAAAAGTTTTTTATAGTTATTAAGCCTGTAACAAAATGATGACTTAGGTGACAGATGTCGTACTTACAATTTTTTTATTTCCTGAACGGTGAGAGTTTTGAAATGGCAACGTTTTGGCCAGGATGTGATCCGTCCTACTTCTCACATTACCCAACATGAATCCAAAGAATCTTACCCCACTTGGCCTCTGTTACAATATATATATAACTCCCTTTGTCGACTATTCGAATACGGGAGTTGGGGGGTAAATGTTGATAGTCAGTTTTCACTCAACTTACACTCGTCCTTTCATCGATCGAGATGCTAGGTAATCTATTCTCTCGGCATTCACCCTCTGTAAAAGACATATGGCACTTATGCCGTACATAAGAAATGCTCCTAATTTGAATTCAAATCTATGGCACGACAAGTTATTATAAGTACAGTTATATTTTATAACCGCTTGCTATCTTTATATATTAGAGGAGATGTCAAGTCAAGAGGTCTCTACATATCTTAACAATTATCTTGACAATTGCCTTGGACACAACAACCGTATATAAATACCAAAAAGAAACTCTGTAAGGTCTCTCTAACACTTCTTATTCATAAACTTACTATACTAAATCACCATTATAACTTAGGCATCGAAGTGGCCGCACCAAACTGACCCCAGTACCAAGTATTTTACTCTCTTTTATAGGATTATTTTCTCACCCCAAAATTCACCAACAACAATACACAATTGATCGAGTTGTTATATGCATAGATACTGTTCTCATCGTGATAAAAACAAATTTGATTACCTACTCCTTGTCCCTTATAATATGATATAGTTGTGAAAAAAATAACTTTTTCGAGATATTTGGTATCTACGCTTTATATTGTTTAATTGATCTGTATTATAATTTTTTTTTTGCCAACGTATTTTAATTAAAATTGAAAAAGGGACTTCCCTCGATTTATCTTGGAACCCCCTTTTTGAATGTTTCTAATAGCACAAAAATGCTTGCAAGTTGTTTACACGTTTTGTAACCTATCAAATATTTTTGAAAAAGTACAATTTATCTCTACGAACAAGGAAAGTTGCTTGCAAACATTATTTAAATTAGCAAGGAAACGATTGATTCACAAATGAATAATACAATGAATAGCTCAATTTAGATTGCAAAAATTCGCACGACAATATAATTTTGGGTCCATTTAGCATTCCACATAACATTATCAAAATCAAGCACGTGTGAATGCTTTCAAAATGTGATTTAGTGTAGATCTTATAGTTACCTACATTTTTAAGTCACATTTAATGAAAATACTATGGATATCTAGCAATCTAATCTTGAATAGAAAATTTGAGATGTCATAGCTCTTATAACCAAATGGTACGAGTATCAATCTCTTATTGAGATAGATTAAGTTTGATTCTCTTTTCATGCATATTATAGCATAATGTAGTTTAGGAAAACAAAAAGGAAAAAGAATAGGAAATTTAATATAGTTGTAATAAAGAGACTAAAAGAAAAAAAAGGGAGTCCAATATATGTTTACCATTCTTTTTCTAAAAAATTACATAAATACAAATGAGATAAAATTAATTATATAATTACTAATATTAAATTGCATCTTGAAGATGCAATATCATAATTTACAAATATTTCGCATTTATAAGTTGCAATTTAATAAATTTGGCATCATTGCTAGATCGCATTTAATAGATACAATTTTATTGTACATGACATAAATAACATTATGGTCCAGTGGTTAAGGTGTATATAGATATTTGTGAGAACATGGGTTTGAAACTTGAGATCAACACGTTCGTATTTTTGTTTTATACAAGGCTTATGTTGCATCTATTAGATGTGACATTCAAAATCATATTAAATGCAATCTTGCCACTATATTTATGTAATTAATTTAATATAATAAGTATTTGTATAATATTTATTAATCTACATGGTAAACATGTAAATTTTTCTAAAAAAAGGAAAAAAGAAAATTATTGGACCACCTCAAGTTGATGATATAGCACATGGTGAAAATTTTGTTAATAAGAAGGTAATTACAAATGATGGTTAAACAATGAAGTGTTAAACTTTGATCTCATTGCTACCAACAAGTTTATCAATGGACTTGAAATAAAAAATTGACAAAAGGATGCGACATTAGGGCAAAATGCACAAAACATAATCGTTTGTTATGTTCAATGTAGAAGGTTTGTATTGAATTGATGATGCAAAAGCCTTAGGGCAACGTTACATTTACACTTCTATTTTACCACTTTTTGCAATTGCACTTAAAATTTCAACTTATCTAATTATACACTCAATTAATAATTTACTTATCACCGTTTACACCTTAGTTAACTTCAATTCATATCATTAGTCCAGTCAACATCATCAAGTTAAGAATAAGGAATTAAAGGGTACTTTTTGGGGATAGAGGGATTTGAACCGTATGTGACTTGAACTATTGATTAGAGCCATACAAGATAAGACATAGCAAATAAATGCCTTTACTAGAATACGGGGATCTAGTGAGTATGCTTGGTTCATTACCAATGGAATGGCTACCCATAACCTTAATAAGAGTTGCGTGACCCCCTTAGGGTTGTAGGAAACCACATATATCTACTAGTAAGTCTTGTGACTTACATTTTTAAAGTGGATTACGGCTTACTATTTTGTAAGTGATGGCCAACGGCCACTTGTGGAGGTTGTGTAACCTTCCTATGGTTTTGGATAGCCATCCCATTAGCTGATCCTACTGACTAAAGCAACAGTATGAATTAGAGTCATTTAAGATGTAAACGGTGATAACTAAATATTCAATTATATGAATAATTAGATAAATCGAAATTTTAAGTATATAATTGTAAAAAATAGAAAAATTGAGGTATAAACCGTAATATTGACTACAAAAGTCTTACACATAAAAGGAAATATGTCTTCATATGAAATCATGCACCTATTAGATAGAAGAATAGTAATAATAAAAAGTAAGGGAAGAAAGGAAAGACATATAGATGTAGAAATCCCCTTATTGTTCCTTTCCTTAAAGATTCATAAGAAAGACAAAACATATCTACTAGGTAACAATAGTTTTATGATAGCTTGCTCATAGTTACAAAGTGCCAATTTTCTTTAATAAGTCTTCAAGATTTGCTACTTTATCGTATACTACCTAGTTCACTTAATAGTACATTAGTGGTCAACTATCATGACCCTAAAAAAGGCCTAGTATGATTGCCTAGAATTTCATATTATGTGTACATTCATAATCTGAAAATCGCCTTGCAAGTCAAAGATTACAAGACTTTAAACAATTAATCACTAAAGTTTCGATTCTTAATTTAATTAACTTACTACAATATATATGTAACTATGGATATCCAATAAGCCATAGTCCATCAGAATAGCAAAGAATCAATATCCTCTACCAAACGATAAGATTAGGTAATAAAGTTTTAAAACTCAAACTTACAAAAGTCATAAAATCTGACTATAGTATTAATAATTATATGTAATATTTCAAATCGTTTACATAGTTTATCCTCAGATTCTAACTTCTAAGCACCTGGACACTAGTATTCAACACTCGACTCTTAACCCATGCCCAATTATCTAGCAACCTGCAAAAGAAAACTATTTAGGAGTAAGTTACAAAAGCTTAGTGAGTTATCCCTCATACTATTCCAACAAACAAGTTATCAAACAGTTTGTTATGAATGTATAAACAAACAGTATACCAAATAATATATATGCAATTGATCGGTACTACATACAACATCGGATTTAACACCTTTCGAAGTAAAGGTTGGAGATGCATCGTCACTAATCACAATCAGGCTCTAACACTTGGGTTTTTTAACCATATATAAATATATATAGAAATTCTCTATTTTACGAAATAGGTTTCTATTTCCAACAGTCAATAATAGTATACAAATATCCAGGTTTAGTGGTGAGGTAGGCCCCATAGTCCACGCTCATACTTTACAGTGGTGGTCTCTAGACACGACCCCCAGTCACCAATGGTTAGCATCTCCGATGCCAAGTAAACCCGTGAACTAAGGGTAAAGTTTTGTTATATCAATGCTCCTGTACTATAGTAATCAAATCATGCAAGAATCCATCCCTCCAAGGCTCTTCATTGCCAATTGCGTAAGGTAACAGTCGGAACATTATATGTAATGTTCATGCTTTATGTATAATACATTTAATTTTAGTTAAGTTGAATATAATTAAGTCGACTTATGAGGTGATCAACAAATATCAACAAACTATTCAATTATACAGCAATAAGTCAAGCAATCAATTATTCAGCTATTATGTTTTACAATCTTTTACATAATACATAACTAATATTCAGGTACATGCATAAACCATATCCCTATGCATTAAGTTATTAATATTTATTTTAGGTGCACTAATTACAAGCATAAAATAAATATAAAGTCATCGGAAGTACTCACTCATCCATGCTTTACTTAAGGATCATAGTAATGTAATGGCAAAATAGGGTTAAAGTCGTGATTACTTCATAATAAGGAATAAAAAAAATAGTAAGTTTAAGAATTTAAAGCTAAACTAGTATCGTAATTTGTATTATTTACTTAACTTAGTTATTGATTTGCGTGAAATTGTCAATTTGAACTTTTTATCGAATCATGTATAACTTTTTTCAATTTAGCTCGAATCCGTATGAATTTATAGTTCATTTCGATCATTTTCGAGCATACTTTCTTATAATAAGGTCCATTTTGAACGTTATAACTCGTAATTTAAACTATGTTATAAAAATATTACAAAATTCATTATTTTGACTTGAAAAGTTGTAAAATATCAAATTAGGTTTTTCTTAGTATAATTACGAATTAATAATTATTTGTTTCGTATATTTTTGTAATTTTCTTATTTTGAGTATGTTTTATTATAATTAATTATTTTTACTTATTTTTGGGGTTTAATATTTATTAATTTGAATTTTTCTACTTTATTATTTTTCTACTTAATTAATTATTATTATTTATCATGAAAATTACTTAATTTATATATATATGAGACGTAACAGCATATGAGAGTGCTGTGTCATTCTTGCATATTTTTCCATTATTTTCTTATTTTACGGTATAATTATATATATATAAATACTTATTATTATATTTCATTAAATTTTCTAATTTACTTAATTATTATTCTTTTTCCTAATTCACGGTAGTTATGTATATATATAGATATATTTTATATATATCTATTAACTTACTTTATTTATTAAATTAATATTATGGTATATTGTATATACTATTTACACATACTCATATTTTTACGTATACATTACTATTCATATATGTATATTTATACGTATACTATATATTATATAATAAATTATTCCAATTTTACTTATACATTATGTACAAGTATAATATATACTTATTTATACTTTTTATACTTATGTACCTATGCAATTTTACTATATATGTGTATATATACTAAAATACAAAATGTTATTAATAATAATATATATACATCTTCACGTCTAGCAATATACATATACATATATATACAAAAATTCTTATACTTTGAAAATACTAAGTATATATACATATATTTACTATATATGTATACATGTATATACCTCATATAGTAAAAATAATAATAATTACATATATATACATAATCACGCATTTATACATAAATAATTAAATAAAACACTAAATATATATACATGTATATAAAAGAAATACCTAGTACATATAAATGTACTACGCGTGTATACATAATATGGTATATACTAAAATACTAAATATACATATATATATATATAATACACACTCATACATATGTACAAACATACATGAATAGAAAAATACATATTATATATATCACTATTTATACCTATATACATATACCGTACATTATACATAATAATATATATACACGCCTATATACATATGTATATACACAAATAAGTAACATACCTAATACATATGTATATATCTATTGATACATACATATATGTGCATGTAAATAAATAAGTAAACAAATACTTAGTATATATGTACATACTATATGATATTTATATATGTATAAAAAAACTAAATAAATACTTACCTAATTGTTTTAGTAAAAAAAAAATAAAAAATTCCTTGATCTTCTCCTTCTTCTTCTTAGCTTTGGGTCTTTGATTTTTTTTTTTTCCTTTTCCCTTTTGGTTTGTGTGTATACTTTGTGTATTTGCTTTTGTTTCTTTTTGTAACTTTCAGGTTTTTTCTCCAAGCTTCTAGGTGAAAAGAAACAGCACAATGAGGGTTTAAAAACAAAAGAAAAAAGAAAAGAAAATCTTAGCTTAATCTTGAAATTAATTAGAAGAGACGTCTACTTTATGGAGTTGTCCTTTTTCTCATAATTCTTCAACACTTGTACATGGAAAAAAGTCACATGGGTTGCTGGAATTTGCTAGAAGCTAACATGGAGCAAGGGAAAAAAAATAGAAGAAAGAAAAAGGAAAATAAAAATAATTATATGTAATTTTTCTAAACATAAAAATCATAAAAATAACATTTATAAATTAATTTTGGAATTTTATGAAAATTTATCATTTTAATTGGTATTCATTACGATTATAATTTTTACGAGTTATTTTGACGTTTTTGTTAAAAGTTTTACGTGATTACGTGATTTAGTCGATAATTGTAATCGACTACAATTATATTATTATTAAGTAATATTTATTCATTTTATAAGTTTAAAGTTATAGTTTTAGGGTTTTTGTCAAGTTTGGGTTCGATTTTGAGTATTTGCACGTACATCAGATTTAGCGTTTTTTTACGTGATTTAGGTTTCGATTAATTTTTTCTAAGGTTTTTATTACTTATAATATATTCAAATTTATAATTTATTAAATTTTTATCATGCTCAACTTTAATAACTCATGAAGTCATTTACAGTATTAGGGTTCAATTCAATTCTTAAATAGCTAAATTTGAGGGATTTACATCAACATACTTGTGTTGCGAGTGTAAAATAATTATATACAAAATTTATAACATTGAAGTGAATAATTTGTTTTTTGTTTTTTTTTTTTTTTGTTTACTACCTTACTTCTTTTTGTATTTTTAATTAAAAAACAAATCCATGCAACTAATCATCATTCATTTAGCATCTTAAGAAATTTAAATTTATTAAAAATTGTAAATATTATAAATATGTGAATGCGTATTTTTACATTTATGCAAAAGAACTTTGAATTTGAATTCAACTTTCACATTCAACTATAAAGCAATTTATTCATATCCACGGTTAACTTATCGCAGATATTGAAGTTATCCATACTCATGTTATTAACTAAGAGAGATTTACGGGAAAACTAATGAAGAGAAATGAGAGGTGAAATTAAGGATAATGTCAATTTTATCCATATATAAAACATTTAATAAGTTATTTAAGTATTGGTCTTTTATTATCTAATTTTTAATTGGAGATTGAAATAATAATTTTAAAAAGGACAGTTACCTAAGCCTCTTTTAGGTTTAATAATGTAGATGGTTCACTTAATTGTATACATATATAGTGTTTACAAAGGTGTAGACCGTAATACATAAAAAAGAAACAACATAGCCGCCAAGAAACCGTAAAAAGGAGACACAGAGTTGCCATGTCCCCACGCACAACCTGTCAAACCAGCCAAGCTATAAGTCAAGTGGACCAATCTGGCAATCCAATGAACCTTTCTAACGACAGAATGAATCTTTGTAATATGCATTTCAGCTTCATCTTTTGTAATATTTTTCTAAAATTTTGTCTATCCATGCTCTAAATAATTCCAATCGTCATGCAATTGTAAAACACAAACTCAACAACAGTTGCCTAATTTTCATTTATGCCTGAATATGATATTATAAATTATAGCTAGTAATAGAAAAGTTTCCAAAGCGTACTATCTAGATATTTGAGAAGAAAATAACAAATAACCATACCGTTCAAAAATTAAAAGACATAATTATTACCTTAACTTACAAAGCTCCTTTTAAAATAAGAAAACTTACATTCATCTCAATAATATTGTCTTATCGGATTGGATCTACATAATATCCAACTAAATAAAGTAAGAGTCAATAGCATGTACTACGGAAGGTGCTAAAACTAACAGATCCAAGTAAAATCAGTTTTCATAATTTTCACCTTGAGCTTCTCTGGAATCTGTCCCAGTTCAACCAATATATATGTCACTATTATTAAGGCTATAGACTATCATATCAAATGGACCTCAAAAGCCATGTAATTACATTTCTTCTAGATCAAGAAAGCTGATGAGAAGTTGGAGTAAGAATCTTTCCTCAATGGAGCCAACCTTGCTATAGGTAGTGAGAGACAAAGCGCAACTCTAATCTAAGGGTTGTAATTTGAACCAGTAGATTCTTGTATGACAATAGCCGAATTATGGTTATGAGAATGTTTTAGAAAGAATAGTGACTTTGATTCATCAAGTGAGTTGAAATTCTACATAGGATATTCACAATAGGTACATTTTTTACTTGTACGAGGAGACAACTAAAAAATAAAGCAGGAATTGTTAGACTTAGATAACGAGACGAAACAACAAGCAAAGTGATACCCCGATTAAATTGAATAAGTTTACTATTATTGTCATATATAATGGTTCTTTTATAATCTTATAGCACTAACTTCCCTTTGGATAGAATTTTCCCACTCTCTTGCACAATATCCTATACATTTAAATAGCATATATATTAACAAAAGCTGCAAACTTAACACATAGATCATCAAATAACTTAAATAACAAGAAAAAAAAAAAAAAAAAAACAAAACAAGAAACGTTGAGACCTGAACATTATTTCAAAGAATCCCTAGAATGTCGGTCAAATGCCTCAGGTTGCTAGTTGAATGATAAAATTGGTGGAAAAATGTTTTAATAATATTGATAATATTACTATCCATAGGGATGAGCCCACAACAGGCCCATTAGAGCCTTGGCCCCTCAACTTAAGAGAAAGAACCTAAATATAAAACTGCATACAATAGCATCACGTACGGCCCCATATTCCCCCTTTCACACACCATCACCAAACTCCAAACCCCCACCACACACCCCACCACCCCCCGCCACCGGGGAAATGGATACATGCCCAAACCACAAAGTCACGACACTCAACTTGTTTGCTGCAATAAATTAAAGCAAGTTAATTAACTCTTGGCAATAGAGCCATGGCGCAATAAATATATGTTGAAGTTTCTATTAGTTTATTATTTGGTCTCGTTAGTTTTTTTCTTTGTTATGCTTATTGATTATTTAATTTCTTTCTCTTTTATACAGCATGTAGTATTTTCAATATTCAAGGAAAGAAATTTTTATTGAGAAATAAAATTTCAAATATTCTCTTAGATAAAGTTTAGAAATTGATTGGTGTATTTCAATTTTCCTTTTTATTAGTAAAAATAAAGAACTTTTCATATTTCAGTTTATTCTAATTTACCTTTAAAATTATAACTTACAATATTTATACCTTATTTGAAAGATTTAACAATATATCTAATAGAATAACCTTTTTTACTGGCTTTATCCTTCTTTTATAGAGAGCTATCATTATAAATATTTATACGACACTCATAAGTTAGATTATTACGTAATGCGAAAGCATCATTTTTAAAAGTAACAACCACAATCAAATAACATAAATATTTTAAATATTTTTTTCAATAAATTTATTTATTTTTTTATATTGAATTACCATATTTTACCATCATCATCCCACGAATAAAGAAGTTTACCATCATCGCTCTCATTTGCAACTAGATTAGAAATCTTTATTATGTATATTGTGTCCTCTATCGCTTGTCACTTTTTTTGGTTATATAATTTGTTTTTATGGATTTGGTATAAATATCATTATAGTGTGTTGTCTTTTCCATTTTTTTTTTTTTGCCTTTCCTTATTATACCTTTTTTTTCATGAAGGATCTTTTAATTTTTTTTTATGATAGTATTTTCATATTTTTTTTTCATATATCGAAACACTATAAACAATAATATTTTGTAGTTTACATAATCAAATATCTCATAGCTTACATATAGTACAATACGGCTAGTGGTTATATTGTATATAATATAATTTATTAATCTATATAGTAAATTATATTATAAATTATGGATAAAGTTGTATATATACCGTATATGATGTATTAAGTATAAAATTTTCATATAACACCTAGACCATGATATTAATATGTCTTATGCACTATATCTTATCTATATCTATAAAAATAAAGAGCAAGACATCCATTTTGGTGTCATAATCCACTTAAAGAAAATCAGACATAAAATTAAAAAATTAATCTTATTAATTTATTTACAATTCATCAAGTCTTTCACTTTCTAGGGACCATTAACTCCATTAGAAACAAAGAAAATAAATGAGTAGGCATGCAATAATTATGTACTCTAAATGATAAGTGGTATCTAGTTGTCTCTAATGAGTTCTTCTTATTATCAAAAATTAGGCCATATAATTATTTTATCACTTAATTGATGGATCGTATGATTATTTATTTAATTTGTATACAACATTTGAGGTATATCTTTCGCTAGTTATACATTAAGGAACATAATAAATAAAAGTGCCTTGTGGTTTTACTACATATATCTAATTAAATATATATTGTGACTTGATATTTTATGTTCACTTATAACTTTTATCATTTTATATCATAGAAAACTAATATTTTTTTTTCAAATTTGACATTTTAAGTCATATAATAATAGGATTAATGTCATAGTTTATACATCAACTTTACTACTTTTTGTTATTATACACTTGAAGTTTTAACTTATCAAATTATACATCTAATTAAAAATTATCATCATCTATACTTCAATTATTTTTAATTAACACAAGTAGTTTAGTTGGTATGATCAACCAATGAGGTAACCATGTATAGCCTTAAGAGAGGTTACGCGACCCCCCATAGGTGGCCATTGGTCATTGATCACTTACTACAAGATAATAGGACACGATCTACTTTAAAAATGTGCATTGCAAGACCCATAGCAACTGTGAGTGGCTGTACATGACTTTAAGAGGGTCGCATAATTCTTTTAAAATTATGGGCAGTTACTCCATTGTTTTATCGTGCTAAATGTATTATTGTTATAAATAGGAGTTAATTAATATATAGATGGTGATAATTAAATTTTCAATTAAATATATAATTAGATAAATTAAAATTTTATGTGTATAATTACAAAAAATAGTAAAATTAAGATATAAATTGTGATATTATCTCTATAATAATACCGTAAACCCTGCCCTCCACCACCATCTTCTAATCCTATGTCCACCCTTGCCTATCCATACTTCAAAACTCGTGTCTTTTCCAAACCCTCGTCGCATAAGATCAATTAACTTAATCTTCTAAATATTTTGTATCTAATGAATTGAAAGAAATAACCGGTGTATTACTGCACCTATTAATATGATACAGATACACTAAGACTTGCAGCAAGCAAGCAATATAGTTAGTAGTTGAGCCGTGTATATGTACTACATATTGTATTGAATTAATAAAACCTTGTTCATTTGCAGATCATAGCCATCGACAAAAATCGAGAAGCATATGAAATTGGACTACCGATTATAAAGAAAGCTGGTGTGGAACGTAAAATCGAGTTTGTTGAATCACAAGCTTTGGATGCGCCTGACAAACTTTTAGAACAAGTAAGTATTCATGCCCCAATTGCCGTATGTCGTATATTAACGTCTGTCTTATTAGGTTCAATTATTACTTTAGAAAATGGAAGTAGAGTAACACATCAAAGTTTTCATATGTTTGATAAATTAGTAAATTGTAAATATATATTTTATATTTGCTACGGTCATTTATATTTAAAATTAAGCATTTAAATCTTTATGTCTTTAAAATTTTGCTTTATACGTAAAATCAGTTAAAAGTGACAACTCCTCCTTTTTTTTTTTTTTCTAAAGTTTTCGAATATGTTCTTCTATGATCAATCGTATTTCTACTTTTTATATAAATTTTTTGTTATTTTCAGAAAAAGGCAAAATGGTCATATAGATACCTAAAAGTATGTTTTTGAAGATTTGAAATTCTAAAGATTAAATTTTATAGAAGGAGTTAAGTAAATGTAAGGAGAGTTTTGTGATTCACCCTGATACATTTGTTTTTAATTTTGCAGCCTAAAAATAAGGGAAGCTTCGACTTCGCATTTGTGGATGCTGATAAGTCCAATCAGTTGAGTTGTCACGAGAAATTGATGAAACTAATAAAAATTGGAGGAGTGGTAATATATGATAACACTTTATGGGGAGGAACAGTGGCTCTGCTTGACCCTTCATCTACACCAGAAGGTAGGAAAGCCGATTCGCAATCTACAATTGATTTTAACAAGGAACCTGCTGCTGATTCTCGTGTACACATCGCACAAGTTGCATCAGGTGATGGCATGACTATTTGTAAACGCATATGTTAGTTCTTGTATCCTAATAATAAAACTATTATGAATTCCATAAAATCCATCAAAAGGGAGAAACAATTGCTTGTACTTGATTCCTCAAAGTATGATGTTGAAGTTTGTTTTTATTACTTTCGAGTATTATTTGAGGCGTTTCCATTTTCTATAAGCAGTTTCTTAAAATGCGGGATAAAACATGTATAAGTGCTTGAACTTCCAATTTTTTAGCAATTTGGTGGCAAAAAAATGAAAACATGCATGTCAGTGCTCGAAGTTTGAATTGTTGTTCGAATAAGTGTCACTGTATAACAGACATTACTTGTAAGTGGCGTGTTTAACAAATGTTTAATTTTTTTCGCCAAGTGGATGTGTACGTACAGGTTACAAGGAAAAGAAAAAAAAGCAGAGCACACATGGACTTTGACTTGCGATGAAGACATTAATAGAACCCTACAATTTTCCCCTCTTCGATCTTCTCTTATCCCAAATCCTTTCTCCTTACTTCAAAACCCTAACCCTAAAAATCCTAACTTCTCCAAAAACTAATGCAAGAGAAATAAGAGAATGGCTAGCTGGTCAATACGTAGTTGTCGTCGTAGCGAGCAGCTTTCCTTACTAAATGCATACACTAGCACCACAAATGAAGATGCTGGTCATGAACCCGTGCTATGGATGTGGGTTGCCTATGTTGTTGTTGACATCATGGACGCATGATAACCGAGGTAGGTCATTCTTTAGATGCCCAATGAATAGGGAGGGTAGATGTGGATATTTTAGATTGTACAACCCCGCATTTCTCTCTCGGGCAAGGGAGGTGATTAATCATGTTCTTGGAAGGAGGTCACTTCAAACATGCGATTTGGATGGTGCTCCATGACAATTTCACCAAGAAGTGTACATTGCTTGGTCTGAAAAATTGAAGCTGTTGATTGGTTTTGTTGTAATTGTAGTTGTTGTCCTTTGTGCTTTCAAGTGGCTATGAAGCTAGTTGATGTTTTTCCCGTCATTTTATTTTTTTATTTGTTTTTCCTTTTTTTTTTTTTCCACTGAGGAACCAATTAATGTTGTAGTAGATGGTCAATAACAACCTAAGCCTACTATTGGCTTATATCACAGATAAAGATTCATAAATCCTAATCAATAAAAAAGAAAAGAATAAATAAAACAATAACCCCAAAATAAGATTTATTGTATGCAAGCCTAATTTTCATTGTAGCACATCAATCAGATAACTAATAAAGCAATAGGATGAGAACTGATGGAAGATGTGTCCTTCTATCAGAATTGCTCTCTTGCCATATACCACAATAAATAAAGCTTTGACAGAGCAGAACCTTCCTTGGAAACATAATCCCCAAACGTTTACTATAGAGGAGTTGAACTAAAGTAGGACAGCCATAGAAGTAGGGGGACCAGTTAATTTCCCAAGCTCGTGCACATTATACCGGTCTTGGGTACAAATGAAATGGCAAGAGGGTATCCCACCCATTAAGAACTGAAAGAAATGATCACCAAATTCTAGTTCACAAAGAAAATGCACAAGGGTGTAGGATGATTTGCTATCCAGATTGTTCTTATGAGTATCAGATCTATACAACATTTCTTTCTCAAGCAGTCCCCCAAAAAAACATATGAGAGTTCCAAATAGGACATGCCATTTTCAACGCACATGCTGATGATATTCAAACCTGTAACATAAAACAATCCATTTGTTCAGCCCCTTACTCTCCCAATTTTTTGCAGAGGTATTTGTGCAATCTGGTAAACGAATTATTCTATTCCTCTGAGAAATTAATTCTCCCTTTTTTGGTCGAGATCATCTAACAACTACAAAACTTGCATCCCACTAAGCTTCTCATGCTTCTGAACATGTATACTTCTAGAATTATTTAAGCTAAGTGATGGAAAAAAATAAGGGCACTTCTAAAAGGAAAGTTTTTTCATTTGGGTGAAAAAATTAAAAAGTAAGAGCACTAACGAGTCCCCGAAGGCACTTTTTGGAGGCCAAAAAAGAAACCTTCCCCCTTCTCCATATATTTATTCCATGAAATACATAATCGGCTTTGAAAATGAGAAAAGTTTATTTTATGGTCTCTTAACATGTAAACCAAGGCAATTCCTTAAGGGGTTTGACATAGAAATACTTACCTCCAGCATCAGACCAGGATTTTAATGATTGTAGCTTATTAACTTCATTAAATTTCAAAAGCTTTTCTTTTTTTCTTTTTTCTTTAAATTGTCACTTAATAAGTACACATCCTGGGGGATAAAGAACATCATACAATAATATAAGTTAGGCAAGTGATATTACCACATTAGATTGCACATCATGCTTATATACCTAACATACCTCTGTCTGTTGCTCCATATTATGAATAGCTCCATTAAGTTGCCCAGTTTCTTCTTCATCCCCTACTTGTCCATCTTCCCCAGTCCGACTATAGTCCTCTTCATGCTTTAAACGCTACATTATAACATACAAAAAATGTTACATACAACTAAAGTGTTAGACACACACAAATATTCTTTTATATTGACCTCAATTGCTCGTATTGTTGAGATAAGGAATTTTCAGTCAAGTGACAACTCTTATTGTTATGGCCAGTTTGTTTGCACAACTTACAAGTCGTTATCTATCCTTTCTTTGATAATTTTTCAATGGTTGGCCCTTTCCCTTCCATTCCCTCTATAGATCCTTTCTCTAATTCTTCCTTTCTTCTTTACTTTCGCAACCTTCCTTTCTTGGAGCGCTTCGGTAATGGTTGGGGTCCTTCAATTCCAGTATGCCTCCAGAACTTATCGCCTCTTATACCTACAATGTCATGGTTGTTAATCTTTTGAATGTTTCTTTCCTATACCACTTAGCCACATAATCTTTCAAATCATGCCCTATGTTCACAATTGCTGTAATGCCATGGCAACAAGGGATGCAAGTTAAGTCCCATTCCTGGCACACACATGTTTGCTTCTAGACATCACCAACGTACATTTGTCCATGTTAAATACCGTACTCTGATTCACCTCTGAAATATATTCGGCACCACCTAGCCTTTTGTTTATTTTGCTCTAGTTTAGTTTCAATTTTGGGACATATCCTGCCATTCCACTCCATCAACGCCTCCCGTTGCTTTTGGATTTGGCCTTTAACATAAAGCCAGATGTCCTCCGGCATAGTGATAATGGACTTACACTTGGCTTCCAATATCTTGCCATTAAATGCCTCACAAAGATTGTTATTCACAATATCTCAACAAACATCTGTCCCAAAGAAAGCCTTATACCAGTGTTTAGGATCTACCTTCATCAAATCTTCTCACGCTTGTTTATCCAGCCCCAGCAAGCCGATTGGAAATGGTTTCGAAGTCCACGACAGTTGCTACCTTAGCCATGCTCTAAAAAAGCTTCTTGTAGAAAAGTCCTCGGTGCCTCTTCCCCCAGTTGGCATAGATGTGTCCACCACACATCCTATGCTCTACATTCAAGAGAAGTTCTTGTATTGTTGGTAATTGCCCCTACAGACCATGAAGATGGAATTATTACACATATACAATTAGTGACATGAGGCATGGGGAAAACAAAGGATATACAGAATAAATGACTGGTTTTTTACCTTTTGCTAGTCGGTGATGAAAGTCCACTCTCGTCCATCCCCTTCGTCTATGTCCAGGTCATCCATGAGTGTACGAAGAAACCACATCCATGTGTCTTTACACTCAAATTTCACTACCGCCCAAGCAATCAAGTACATTTGGTTATTAGTGGCTCTTCCTATTGCAACCAACAACTCTCCCTTGCATACTCCTTTCAGAAAACATCCATCAAGCACAATCAGCCGCCTTCATCCACTAAAAAACCCTTCTCTTAACCCCTTCATCCCCACATAAAGCTGATTGAAACTTAGTACTCGCATCAGCATGGTGGAACCGTGGTTCCTTTCCCATAGCTCCCCATCATAATCCCATAACATAGCGTACTCCTTGTGAGAACCCATGAGGATTTCATGTGCCTTTTCCCTCGCCCTATGACATTGATGAAATGTCACATTATTGCCTAAGTGCTCTCGAACCAACGTCTTCAACTTAATCAACTTGATATATGGCATAACCCTTATAGGTGGCAAGAAAATCTTAGCCTACCCGCTTATTAACAAATTACACCCCACACATATGTTGCATTCCATATGTCTTTAGACGGAAAGCTTGAGTTGCTTTATCAAAGGAAGTGTACATGAGCCATAGGCAACCCTCCTTCGCACATTGAACTCTAACTTTATCGCGTGTGTTTCTAGCATACACATATTTCTGCTCTGCCATTGTATGTCTTTTCACTGCATTTTTAAACTTTGTGGAATCCTCAAAGGCCATTCCTAGCGTGAAATGCACCTCTCTCACGTTTAGATCAAACACCTTCTAATTATGCTTCTTCCTCCTATACTCTACCTCACCATCCTCCTCCTTATTAGATATGAACTCATAAGCCAAACAGTCTTCTCCATAATCTGTATTGGAATTATCCCTCCCTCCAGACTCTTGCAACCCACTTACCCATTCACCTGGGCTACTACCCAATTGCAGTTTCTTGAACTATGCTCCCATCTTGAACTCCTTAACACTTTTATGTGCTTCAACCAATTCAACACCCGATCCCCCTCACTCAACATCATGGCCTCATCTAAACTCTCTGACACTTCTTTGTCTGATTATGTATCCTTATTATCATCACCATCTCCTATACCCTTTAACTTTCCCCTAACTCCAGATGATGCATCGGCATAGACCCCATATTGCACATATATTTCAATGGTCCCATGACTCCACAGCATATTCAACATTTTTGTAATATTCTTTTCATCCCGTAAAACTCGTAAGCCATCGACTAGTGTTATGTTGGGGATGTGATATCTTAATACCTCAATGTTGTCACATTTGACTTCCATTACCAACTTAGCTCTTAGCAGCTCAAACAAGAACTCATGAATATTAACCCATGTAACATCGAGTCTACCGAAGATGTATGAAACATTCGGAGGTTCTTTGACAAATCTACCGCCATGGTGTTTCGACAACGGACATGCCATTCATCTTAAATGAGGTTGCATGTGGACCACTTGTCATAGTAGAACAACACATGTTACTCTTATTATTTGTTTTTTTTTTTTTCATTTACAAAAAATATGACAAATACCGCACAACAGTTCACTACAAATTGTGGTGCATGATAACACTCATTTTCACTACAAATTTTCTTTCCTTACCTCAAATGGCAAATATAGCACAATAGTGTTAAACCCAAACTTGCATTTACCTTTTTATTTTGATACCTAAAAATACAAAAACCACGTTAATTTCATTTAACATGTTCACTATAAGTTTTCATTTTGGTAACATTTTCACTACAAACTTTATTTCGTTATCTCAACTGACAAATACAACACCACAATGTTAAATACGAAAGCACCTTTTTTTTTTTTTAATTTTGATAGTTAAAAATACAAAAAACTACATTTTCTCCATTAACATGTTCACTATTTGTTTTTATTTCTGTAACATTTTTCACTTCAAGCTTCATTCCGTTATCTTACCTAACAAATCTAGCACAATAATGTTAAATCCAATATCGCATTTTTTTTTTTTTTTTTTATCACACCAAAACGTACAAAAACCACGTTTTGGATGTTTCTTGGCCAAGAAATCTTGCGTACTTGTGAAACGTGGAATGTGAAAACAATAGACACTATGTTTGGAATAAATCGAAAGGGCCACTATCGTAATCAAACCACATCGCATGCCCCACTATTAGAACTAAACACACTACAGTATTAAACACAACACGTATCGATAGAGACAAAGAATACTTACTCGTATTGTCTTGCTTTGCCTAACAGGCGGTCCTTGTATTTTCTTCTTATGCAATTCTAAGCGAAGCAGATGGGCCAGGGGAATGTGTTTGATACTGATAGTGAAAGGTATGGGGAGGCCTTATTTGTTTCGAAGGAGAGAGAGGGTATCATCCAAAATGCCTTAGGTCCGTGAAAAAATTCAATGGGAAGTTAATGTGATTAATGGGGGAGAGATAGGGTGGTATAGGAGTGTTGTAAATTTGTTAGGTTTGGAGGGAATTTTTTTCCATTTGTGGGTTGAAAACTGCCGTACATGCCATGTAGACGCCTCCCTTATTAGCATTAGAGGAAAAAAAGGCTTTTCCATTTGCCATGTTAGATGGGTCTTAACGTCTATTAACTAGAGGTATTAACTAGAGGAATTGATGTGAATGCAATTTTAATTTTTGAGCACTAAATTATATATTTTCTCAATTCAGGCACTAAACTGTCCAAACTTTAAAGTTTAAGCACTCCCATATCCTTTCTCCCCTTAAATTGCTAACCATCCACACTTGTAGCATTTACCACTTTTTAATTGAGTTCCACTAATTCATATATCTATCCATTAGCTCCTCTAGAACATCAACCAAACTACCTAATGGACCTAAACTCCTATATTTCAATTGATATTGATGGCAAGGTAAGTACATGATTAATATATTATAGGGCATTGAATGCCAAACTCTGCAAGTTTATTATCATTACAATCGGTGAAGTATACAAAGAGGTCCAATGCCAAATCCAAAAGAATTAAGAGTGAGAAGTACTAAGTTACGAGTGGCAAATCAAGTTATCTAACATAATCAATAACAAGAGGATTTGAAATTTGCACTAAAAGTAAGAAACTAGTAATTTTACTAACATTACAGAAATTTTTAGATGATATAGTGAAGATTGTATTGTAAATTCAAAATCTTAATCTGTATATAAAATTATATAGAATACTAAGTACAATGGAATAGAATTGACATACCTTTAGCCATTGATTAGTTGATTTTCTCTCAAACTATCTTGGTTTTGAAACTTAGATACTTTTAGCTTCTTGACAAACTCTTTTGATGGTGTATAGTTTCTTTAGAGTTTTTGAGTATGTGAAGGCTAATGACTCAAGCGATTTTTATTCAAATATATAGTCCTCCAATTGATGACTAATTTAAAAAACCTTAAACTGACTTAATTCATAGAAAATATGTAGGCCATAATTAGATAATGGGATTAGATCTTATGTAACCACCTTACGCATTTTATATTAATAAATTACTTAAAATATAAAATACGTATTACATACTCCTTCTTGGCTTACATATTTTTATATTAAATTCTATGAATTTCTTATCTTTAACCAAGAAATGAACACATGAATCATGGCAATAAGTCCTCTTAGAACGAGTATTATCTTCCATATATCACAATGCATTTTATTAATTTAATATCAGTCAACTTTACGAACAAACCTTATGTTTATTACAAGGTCTAACTGAATATAGTTGTTCTCAAACCAAAATGTGTTTCACCAAAAAGTAAAAACAACAAACTAAAATGAGTTTCAACATAAATAACTAGAGTGCATATTACATATTAGGACCAAGTCCTATTTTTATTATATGATCCATAAACCCTTTGGTGGTATGCCTTTTGTTAAAGGATTAGTTAGCATCAATTAAGTGCTTATATGCTTATTGACCACTTTATCTTCCTTTATGCATTGTCTTATAGCTCAATACTAGATGTTGATGTGTTTATTTTGACTTTTACTTTTTTTGTTCTTAACCAAGAAAATTGCAGCTAAATTGTCACAGTATATTCTCAATGGCTTAGAGATGGAATCCAGTATTCTAAGCTTAAATATGAAACTCTTTAACCATATACCATATGAAGTTGCCTCAAAACAAGAAACAAACTTGACCTCTATCGTAGAAGTTGCAATCAATGTTTACCTTGCACTCCTCCAAGAAGATGGCCCTATTAACAAGCATAAACACATATCTTAACGTTGATTTTCGTGAATCAACACATCTAGCAAAGTTTGAATCCAATTAACTAACTACCTCCAAATTGTCGATTCTTTTGTACATATGCATATAGTCTTTAGTTGCCTTAAGGTACCTCATCACCTTTTTGGCTGCTCTTAAGTGTTTTATGCTTGGATTAATTAAGACTTGTGTAAACCTGAGCATACATTAAACTTCCGATAGAGAACACATATGGAATGTTTTCCATTTGTTTCCTTTTAAGCTTATTTTGCAGGCATTGGTTCAAATTGAATTTGTCACCCTTTACAGTGGGTGTTACACTTAGTGAATAGCCTATCATTTTGATTTTCTCAAAAACCTTATTAATATAGGTTTCCTATGATAGACCTAAAGCTTATTTAAATCCATCTTTATGGATCTTAATACTAATGACATAAGATGTCTTACCTATATCTTTCATATCAAAACTCTTAGAGAGAAACTGTTTAACCTCATATAGCAATCCCTTATCATTCATTGCTAATTGAATGTCATCTACATATAGAAAAAGGAAACAAATCTTACTCCTACTAACCTTCTAGTATATACATTGATCTATGATATTCTCTTCAAACCAAAGCAAAAGATTACATCATGAAACTCTAAGTACCATCGACAAGAGGCTTGTTTCAATCCATATATAGATTTCTCGAGCTTGCATAAAACCATCTCCTTTGGCTTCCCGTTGAGAAATGTTGTTTTCGTACCCATTTGATGCAATTCCAAATTAAAATTCACAACTAATGCCAAAATCACATAAAGGGAATCTTTCTTAAATCAGGAGAAAAGGTCTATGTGTTATCGATTCCTTCTTGTTGAGTGAATCCCTTTGCAATGAGTCTTGCTTTATATCTCTTAATGACATTTGAGTCTCTTTGTGTTTTAAAGACCTACTCACATCTAATGACCTTTGTACCATTAGGTAACCTGATAAGATCATTGACTCTATTAGATGCCACAAAATTCATCTTATCCTTTATGGCATACTACAAATCAAATTCATTGCAACTCATGGCTTGTGAAAATGTTTTAAGATCAATTTTAGCTCTAAAATTATAGTCAAATTCTTGTAGATACATAACGTAATCACTAGGTATTATTGATTTCCTTTTTCTAGTTAATCTTCTTAATGTTGTACCAAAATCCTGCTAAGGAGTAGGTTGTACATCTAATTAGTCAACGATTTTAAGAACTTGTTAAACAAATGGATTAACTATATCATCAACAACTTGCGGTACTTTGATAGTTGTTTGTTCAACACCAGGATATACTTAAGGGGTGTTCCATGTAACAACCAATCTTTTACTTGAAGTAGAAGTTTGAGTGCTACGATGATCCTTATTAAAAATTAAATCTTAAGATTGATGACTCCTACTAATGAAGTCATTTTCAAGAAATTTTGTAATCTTGATTCCACAATCCTAATGTTGCGAGATGGACAATAAATTTTGTATCCTTTAGACTTTTTAGCATGCACAATAAAGTGCCCACTTGTTATTCTTAGGTCCAATTTCTTTTCTTGTAGGTTATAAACTCTTACTTTAGATGGGCATCCCATAACGTGTATATGTTGCAAACTCGATTTCTAACTCTTGAATAACTAAAATGGCATTTTAAGAACAACCTTAGTTAGAACTCGATTTATTTTATAAGCTACCATTTTAAGATCTTTAGTCCATGAGGATTTAAGCAACTTAGAACTACGAAGCATACTTCACACCATATCCATTAACATTCAATTTCTTCTTTTTGCTACACCATTTTAGTTCAAAGACCTAGGCATGCTGTATTGGGCAACTATCTTATGCTTGCAAAAGGACCAAGTGCTTGTCCATCTTCAATGTATCTACCATAATATTCTTTAACACTATCTAATCTCATAATCTTAATTTTCTTTCCCTATTGTTTCTCAACTTTTGCTTTAAATATCTTAAAAGCATCTAATGCCTCATTTTCATTATAAAGTAAGTAGAGACACATGAATAATGAATAATCATCTACAAAAGAGATCAAGTATTTTTTACCATACATGTCCATATTTAGAAAACTAATATCAATATGTATGATCTCTAATAGATCTAAACTCCTCTTAGCACTTTTCTTTGCCTTATTAGTTTTCGTTTCCCTTATGCAGTCTACATAAATACCAAAGTTGGTGTAATCTAGAGTACTAAGTAGTCCAACATTCACTAATCTTTTAATCCTTTCAATGGACATATGGCCTAATTTACGATGCCCAAACGTAGATGAATTTTCGTTCATAACACATTTTTTAATACCGGCTGGAACATGCATTGCATTTTGGAAAACACCATTTTGCAGGTTGATTTGATAAAGCCCATTAATAATTATGCCATCTTCGATAAGTTTTGATTTGAAAAATATCTTTAAAGAAGTATCCATTATAAAAGAAAAACCTAAAGGTGCAAGTCTTGCAACTGAAATCAAATTTCTAGAAAACTTAGTACATAAAGTCTTTTCCAAGTTGAAAACAAAACTAGAATATAAAATCAAATGACATGTTCAAATTGCTTCCACATGTGAGGACACCTTATTTCTTGAATAGATGTATTGCTCACTTCGCATTGGCTTCCTTTGGTTTAGAAAGCCTTATAAGGTATTTGCAACATAGATTGTAGATCAAGAATCAATCTACCAAGTGTTATAATAAACATCAACCATATTAGATTCATAACGAGAAGTAAGATGGAGTATCTCTCTTTTTAGGCCAAGCCTTATATATGGCACAATCCTTCTTTATGTGCCCTTTCTTTTTGTAGAAGTGGATTCTTTCTAGATGCAATCTTGAGGAGATATTTTACCCTTCCTTTTTATTTGGTTTACCCTTTATTATTTCCTTTTGTTACCATATGTGCATTTTCTCCCGTTTACTTAAGCAACCTTTCTTCCTCTTATACATAGATGGTCAGAAGTTCATTAATTGACCATTTATTATTATCTATGTTGTAAGAAATTTAAAAGGACCATATTGAGGTGGAAGAGAATTCAGTATGAAGTGCACAAGGAAAGATTCAAACATCTCAACTTCAAAAGACATTAATTGAGCCGCAACATCCCTCATCTACATGATGTGCTCACAAAGACCTCTTACATTGGTGAGCTTCATCAACGATAACTTGGCCATTAAAGTGCTAGCAATGGCCTTATCAAAAGAGTCAAATTATTCATCAATAGCTTTTAGTAAATCCTTAACATTGTTACACTCTCCAATTGAACCACAAATGTTAGCATTAATTTTTGTCTTTATGAGCATCATATTAAGGCAATTAGATTACTCCTAATGTTCATATGAAGCAATTTCAATCGGTGTGCTAGTATCGAAAGGAGTAGGTGGTTTATCTTTACTTATAGTGTAATCGATATCCATGAAACCCTAATTGGAGAAGAATTTTTTTCCTTCCATATCTTATAGTTATCTCCATTGGAAACTTCACATTTGATATCATAAAAATTCATAGATTGCAAAGCTACATAAACTAACAAACATACTTGTTTTACTTTAGTTGAGGCAAAATAAATAGAAATCATGTTTTAGTAATGTAAAAACATGTACAAAATTATTTAAATTTGTGAATTATGTAACAAATAAAACTATCTATGGGATAAATTTTATTTAAAGATTCATAAACATACTTTATAATAAAAGTAATAAATTATACTCCTTTTCTTAATTCCTAAGGGCAACTTGAGAAAAAAAGTCCATTATTCCTTCCCTAATTAATTATAAAAATATAATAAAAATTCCTGTAAGACAAAATTTGCTATACTTAATACAACTAATCACAATCATGTCTTTTACCAAATGTCATCAAATATACTTAATGTATAATTTTTTTTTAAGTTAAAGATACTGTAACTATTGCTTAATTGACAAAAATTATACTAATTGATCACATGACATCTCCGTATGTATATATATATACACATACACATACACACACACACATACATATGCCATTGAACAAATATAATATTATATGCTCATAAAAATCAGAATAAACACTAAAAAATACCTAATGAAGGTCAAGTTGGCAAGTCATAAAAGACAACAAACAATAGTTTTCACCTCCCTTTTATTTTATTTTATTTAACTATACAATTTAATTGATGTTGCCACATCTTTTATTTCTTTCATCTATATAAATTTAATCTATACAAAATTAATAGGAGAAAATGCTAATCAAGGTAGAGATAAAAATTGCTTCAATACCAATTGTAAATTTAAAATCTCAATCTTTATATAAAATTATATAGAAAAGTAAGTACAACGAAATAAGATTAACATGTCTTTAGTCATTCATTATTAGATTTTCTCTGAAACTGTCTTGATTTTGGAACTTAGATGCTTCTAATCCTTAGACAAGCTCTCTTGATAGTGTATAGTTTCTTAAGGGTTTTTAAGTATATGGAAGCTAGGGACCTAAGCATTTTTCATTTGTATATGTAGTTTTCGAATCAAGAACTATTTAAAAAAACCCTAAATTGATTTGTTCATAGAAAATATGTAAGCTACAATTAAATAATGAGATTGGGTTTCATGTAAGCACTTTTTGCATTTTATATTAATAAATTATTAGAAAGTAAAATATATATTTCATGCATATTTTGCAAACATCACTAAGTACCATATGTTCAATGGCATTTATTAAGCATTGCATAAAGCATATTATTAGTGATATTTGTAACCCAAAATTGAAAGATGAAAATATACAATTTAATTCCTACTTTTTTTAAGTAAACATTACCAACAATCTTAAATTTATATTGCTTCAATTAAAAAAAAAAAAACCAACAACCCTTTAACTCTAAGGTAATAGAGATAAAATAAAATAATTATTCTTGACTAAGTGTTATTCCCTTGTTTACTAGTGTCTATTCTATTCCTTTTCAAGAGAGATTAGTTATTACCTTTTATAAAATGATTATTTTATTCACTTTTCACATATAATAGAAAGTTTAACTAACAAAGCAATTATATCCTTATCAAAGCAACTATTGACAAAATCAACCATAGATGAAAGCAAAACCCTCTTGCTTTTATGATAATGATATAATATATATATATATATATATATATATATATATAACATAAATACATACATACGTGTATATATGTGCACACACACATATATGATATGGTTTCGCCTTCCCCCCTTTGTTAGGGTTATAAGCCTTAGGGATAGACAATTAAGAATTACTCTTGTGCATCTTATAGATATAATAAATAATAACTTAAGAAAAATTAGTTAGTTAACTATAGTTATGTCATCAATGGAATTTTATGTTATTGGTTATTTGAAAATGAAAAAAATAAAAAAAGAAAGAAAAAAGCAAAAGAAAGTGGCATTCAAACAATATAAGAATAAATATATCATGAAAAAGGTATGTTGGCAATCATGGGGATTGAACTACGGCATTTTCTTTACTAAAACGTATATCTAACTACTAAACTATATATATATATATATATCTTATTAAGTTTTACTCTTAAAATATATATAATTTTTCTTTTTTTTTTTTATCAAATTTCATAATTAATTTTGGTCAAGGCCCCTTAGCCCACCCTTAATCCGTCCATGTTAGGCCCGTTATGCAGTGGCTCAACTCGAGAGCCAAACGTGCGACTCCCATATAACGAACATCTGATGGAATGAAAGAGAGCTTCCCTGATGTTAGATAAGCTAACCGCTTAACTCTTGAATATTCTTGGAGAATAGATTTGCCTCTATGTATCACAATCCTGATGAGCAACATCTCCTAAAAATACTCCATGAAGCCTTTCTAGTAAGAGGGTCGGATCCTCGTGTAAAAACCGAGATCCTTGAATCTTGATAGTTGTTGCTACTTTCTTGCTTATTCAAACACTTTTCTGCACTTTATTGACTAAGCATCGGAGTCTCTTTATTGGAGACGACTCAGCCTTCATAGTGTATTCTGTTTTTACAGATCCGTATGATCTCGAAGCACTTGCAGGCCAATCTTCAAGTTGAAGATCTCCTCTAAGCGAGAAACTAATAACAATATAAACTTGATGCAGGACAAAAGAGATAATTTGTTGATGGACTTAAAAACATAAGTTAAAGAAATCTTCTTCAACAATTCAAGCAAACGTGAAACTAGAGTCTTAGTATGAGTGTTTGAGACACAGTTGAGAGAGAGTAAGAGTGTGTGAGTGAGGGTCAAGAAGTACATATTATGATTTTACTCATATGATGCTACAAATTTATAATTTTAAAAGGGTTTTTTGAATGAATTTGTTTATAACATCATTTTCGTGTAGCAATTTAAATTTTTAAGCTAATTTATATATAAACTCGGTAGAATTTTTTTATTGTTTACCACTTATACAAATTCACCTAGAATGAACTAAAAACAGGAAAAAATATCACCAATTTTTTACAAGTCAACAACTATTAGAATATTACACCATATTCTCTATCATATTTTAATTTTTTTCCTCCTTCTCTCTTTTTTAATCTCTTATTTTATACTCATAGCTTTCATTCAAGTTTTAGTTTCAATAATATATGTTATAAGAAAAACTATATATTTTAGTTTATATAGTTTATACCATTAATAATTTAAAATGAATTAAAATATTGAATTCTCTTTACTTCGTTGTTTTTTTTTTTCAATAAAAAAGGGAAAAAGTTTAGTTTTGATTTTATTTAACCTTCTTCTATCATATTAAATTATATATTATTAAGAGTTTTTTATGAAAAAAAAAATTTAATTTCTTCGTTTCTTTATTTACATCATATATTTTAAGTTTTAAATAATTATTAGAAGTATATCCACAGTTTTTTAAAGCTGTTTTATACGGATTATAGAAACTTATATTTTCTAATTTTGATTTCATGATATTACCGAACCTCTAATAATTTTAAATAAAATTGTGAATTTCACAACCTTGAGCATAGGAAATAAGTATGAATCAATTTTTTTTTTTCTTTTTTTTTGTAACATGATCAGTTTGGTTCGCCCAATTGAACTAAACTGCGAACAGATATATTATAACTACACTAATCTGCAAACGAAAATGAATTGGAAAAAAATCGAATTTTGGCTCTGGTTCAACCACCCGCATCTCTTCGCATTCAATTGCAGGTATGAGAAATCACCACCTTAGGCACGTAACACCCACCAAGCTCTGTCATGTCTATACTTTTTATTTGTCATTGTTCCATGTGAAGTGTTTGGTCATATTCCTGATTAGATAATTCAAGGATCGACTCTTACTTATATAAATATAAATGGAAAATTTGAGTTTCATTATTCGACCAAAACTGCAAAAGTTGTATTGTGAACATTTTTCATCCCTAATGATTACTGTAAAAACCCAAACTGATTATTATTAGCAATTCGTGAATGGTAAAATTATTGGGTATTTGTTAAATTTAGTTTTATTTATATGTTGAAGACTAAGCAGGCAATCAATCTAGATATGGGTAAAAGGACTTTATATTGGTCGTCTTATATTATTGCCTTCCGGAAAGGAATGCTTCCATTCTAAAAACTTCCTTTCACAAAATAATCTTACAGATTTTGCACTTGTCGTTTCTTCACTTTCCTGTTTTTGACAGACACATTGTGATGGTCCTTCGAAGCATTCCATCTCATCGTCACTTCGCTGGAAATTTATTTATTAGCTCTCGTTTCTCCGAGCTTTTGAATCTATCACACGTTTGTGTTCATTGCTTCAGCAACATATCTTCTTCAGCAAATTTCCTTTAAGGCTAGATGGTGTAGGTGATTATAACTATTACTAAGTGTCTACGATTATTTCTTTCTTTTTTTTTTTTTCATCAACCTCTATATATTTAGATAAATTTTTCCTTCTCTTACTGTTTTATTTATTTATTATATTTACTTGTTTATTTGCTTTTTTACTGGTGTATCCAAGTATTCATATCTTCTGCGCTATAGACTATCATAAATCAAGTATTTTCGTTAATAAGTTTGAAAGGAGATTAACTGTGAAAAGTTGAATTCGGTGAAGACCGAAAAGACATACCTGAAAGAAACGCTAGCCTTGAAAGCTCAAAAAAGGGTTAAAACAGTTTCTATCATGGTACTTTCTATTTTGTCGAGCCGCCCTACTCTGATCTCTGGATTGCTTTCAAACTCAGCACACCAGGTCGTTTTGGTACATATGCATACGATTTCCATTCCTATGTAGGATGACTTCTATACTCTCTAACCAAAAGAGAGGCTCTAAAAGAAGTTCGAACGAAGTGAGAGGAAACACTACTAAAGGGAGAGGGACTTCTCATATTTAGAATCTTTCTGCAGTGCTCTCCATTTACTACTCTTTATTGCATGCTTTATAGGACCTATAGTGAACAAAAATGGAGAAAGGAAGATCGATAAGAGCATCTGATAACTTTTGTTGTGAAAATTTGAATATGGTAAAAGAAAATAATATACGTCTATTTGAAACAGAGAAATGATTCAGGGCGAGGGGCCACTAGGGCGGGAGAATTTTAAGAAATCTTGTTTTAATTTGAATCAAGGGAAAAATGGATGACTGAATTACATTTCTCTTAGTAGACTATTTATAGTATTTATTGATTTAATATAATATGAATATTATTTTTCCTAATATGCCTTTTGTTAGGTTTCGTAGTGCAAAAAATCGTAGCAAAATATATATATATACATATATATATATTTATTTATGAAACCTATGATATGATCCATGTCATATGTAAAATAAAAAAAAATTCAATAATTTACCTCAAAATTATCTTCTCTTATAAAAAAAAAAAAAAAATCTTCCTTCTTCTAAGAATGAAGTTCAAGTGAGAGTTAATATTTATGTTTGTACTGAAAATTTATGTTTATTATAAAAACTCTCAAACCCTATTGATTTCTCCAACACAATAATAGAAACAGTTTCTAATCCTTATGATAAGATAATTGGATTAGAAACACAATTCTAATCAATACAAAATGTAGTCAACAGTAATTTGAATACAAATGCATTTGAGGCATTGAAAAGTGAAGCCATCACTACTAAAATACTATTGCCTTTTATTTTTCAATAACTCTTTTGGCATTTGAGGCATTGAAAAGCCAATGAAGCCATCACATTAAAATATTATTGTCTTTTATTATTCAATAACCTTTTATTTTAAATATTAAATTAATTCAAAAAAGGCAATTTTGTCACAAAACATATGGAGAGGTTTATGTTGAGATCAAATTGTAAAACATACATGTGTAATCTTAGAACACCATAACATAATTAATAGGAAATTTACTTGATTGTGCAAACATGATTTACAATTGGTGTTCTTTAATCTAAACTATGAAAGCTAGTCTTTCTCTTCACTCTTCCTTTCCTATGGCGGCTAGGTAAATTCTTCGAAAGGAAGGAAAGAGGAAACTCCCCCCACCACACCGCCCCCCCCATCATGGTAACCACATTGGCTTACGAGATTAGCATACCCCATATTATATGATCACATTTATCTTGGGCTTATCATGTACGTTTTTATACTAAGACTAAATAATCAACCTGTTTTATTAAAATAAAAAAAATTCTCCAATTAATATTAACCCACGATAGGAAAATTCCAACATTCTCCTACTTAAGGACTATTAATTAGGTTATTTTAGTTTTGAAAAGCATATTTTAAAAAATGACTTCAAGCTAATAAACTATTATTAATGTAGCCACAATTTTGTAAAAACCATTTATTCCTAGAAACAACATCTCCACGACCTTGTTTAGCATAGCCATCTAATACCAAATCACAACAATCTTTGTATCATTTATCAACAAAAGACCAATCCATGGTTACAAATACCAATATCCATACCAACAATGGATCTTAGTGTAGCCATATAGCAAGAAAATAACACTTTTTTGTGATCAATGTGTTATTTTCATTGTTGGTCCTTTATTGATTTCTTCTAAACCTTTTTATCATTTATCAACAGCATAGCCATCTAATACCAAATCACAACAATCTTTGTATCATTTATCAACACAAGACCAATCCATGGTTACAAATACTCGTGTCCATACCAACAATGGATCCTAGTATGGCTGTATAGCAAGAAAGTAACACTTTTTGTGATCAACATGTTTTTTTCATTGTTGGTCCTTTATTGATTTCTTCCGAACCTTATGAGAACTCTATACAGCATTAAGATGGCCATATGTCCCATATTTACCCAAAAGATCAACTTATGGTATCATCTAGTGGTATCAAGACATACATGACATAAACATCTAACAGTTGTAAACATGATGTAACAACACAAATAAAATATAGATAAATTGAAGATCATCAATATCATGAAAAAAACATCTTCAAAAGTAGTAATCTCAAAATAACAATTATAAGAAAAATATAAATTAGAGTTCGATGACATTGTAGACTCCCATTAAAACAATAAATCAAAAGACTCCACAATGCCTATGTTTTTAACATGTCACTAAATACAATAGGTCTTCAACAAGCATATCATTAATGTTAATATGCTCAACAACAATACTACCATTTTTCATCATATCCCTAACCGTAAGATAATTAATCTCGATGTGCTTAAACCCATTACTATTTTTGTTGTTCTTAGTAAACAACATAGTAGACCTATTATCACAATAGATCTTTAGTGGTCTGGAGATAGAATCTACAATGCCAAGACCTGAAATGAGGTTCTTAAGCCACATGCTCTACATAGCAATGCCATAACAAGAAATAAATTTAGCTTGCATGGTTGAAGAAGCCAAAAGTGTTTGCTTAATACTTTTCTAAGACACAAGCACACAACTGCTCCAGCTAAAATATATATGTACCTTAAAGTAGACTTCAAACTATCTTACCAACCAGCAAAGTTAGAATTTGTATACCCAACAATCTCAAGATGATCTACTTTCTTGTACACTAACATGCAACCTTAGTCTTCTGTAAATACCTCATCACTTTCTTGGTAGCAACCTAATGATCCATCCTAGGATGTGACAAATATCTATCAAGAACACTAATTGCGAAAGCAATGTCTAGTCTAGTTAAAACTTGTGCATAGATGAGATTGCCAACTATACTAGAATAAGCTATTATCTTCATAGATTTGCTCTCTAGGTTATTCTTAAGGTATTGATTGAGATTAAATTTATCACCTTTAGGAATAGGTACATCTTTACCTTTACAAGTCTGCATATTAAACCTACTTAGCGCACACTTAATATAGGCCTTTTGAGAAAGCCCCAAGAAGTTTTGAGATCTATCCTTGTGAATCTCAATTCCAAGAACAAAAGATGCATCCCCAAGATCCTTCATATCGAAAGTCTTGGATAATAGTTGTTTAGTTTCATACAACAATCCAACATCATTACATGCCAACAGAATATCATCAACATATAATACTAAAAATATATACTTGCTCCTACTAATCTTATAGTATATACACCAATCAACTTTGCTCTCTTCAAAACCCAAACAAGTGATCACCTTATCGAATTTCAAGTACCATTGCCTGGATGCTTACTTAAGGCCATAAATAGATTTCTTGAGTTGATACACTAAGTATTCTTTTCCCATTCCTTGAAAACCTTTAGGTTACACCATAAAAACCCCTTATTCATGATCACCATTCAAGAAAGTTGTTTTCACATCCATCTTATGAAGCTCTAAGTCAAAGTGTGCTACTAAGGCCATAATGATTCTAAAGGAATCCTTAGAAGACGCTGGCAAGAAAGTTTCATTAAAATCTATACCCTCTTTTTGAGTGAAGCTCTTAGCTATCAATCTAGCCTTAAATCTCTAAATCTTCCCCTTAAAGTTTTTTTTCATCTTGTGTACCCATTTGCAACCAATAGGCTTACATCCCTATGGAAGTTCAACAAGTTCCTAAACATCATTTTATGCCATGGAACCCATCTCATCTTTCATTGCTTCCATCCACTTATCAAATTGCAAACAATTAACAACATCATGGAAGGTCGCCAAATCCATTACGTCTAATATTATAGTCACTCTCTCGTTGATAGACAACATAATCATCAAAACTAGCATATTTCCTTTGCTTGGAGGATCGCCTCAAGGGCATTTCAATATTCTCCCCCTAACCTTGAGGATCCTCTACATGAATAGGAATAGGATATGTGAGTTCTGTATTCTGCTCCTCATGATCTACCCTATCAATAACTATGGGAATATGATCATTTTGCAAGATAGGTAGAAGAATAGAAACATGTCTTTGAAGCTTTGCTAAGTCATTAACTGAATCACCGACAACCTCATCAGCAACATTTAACTTAGGGAACTTAGCAACTTGTGATTCTACGATTTTGGTTCTAAGAGTAGGGCAAAAGAACCTATATCCCTTAAAATGGGCTACATACCTTACAAAGTAGCAACGAATAGTCTTAAGTTCAGTTTTTCTCTCTAAAGGGTTATAAATTCTAACTTCAATCGAACATCCCCAACTCGAAAGTAGTTCAAGCTTGGTTTCCTATCGGTCTACAATTCAATGTATGTTTTGGGAATTGACTTACTGAGTACTTTATTAAGGATGTATAAGGCAGTTTTAATGGCTTCACCCCAAAGAGACTCAGGAAGATTAGTCCTACTCATCATGCTCCTCATCATATCCTTAAGGGTGTGATTCTGCCTTTTGGCAACACCATTTTGTTCAAAACTACTAAGCATAGTATATTGTGCAATAATTCCGTACTCTTGCAAGTATTTGGCAAATGGCCCTATATGCTGCCTAGTTACACTATGTTTGCCATAATACTCACCCCCTTTATCAAACCTAACAATTTGTATGGTTTTCCCTAATTGTTACTCTACTTAAGTTTTAAAGATTTTAAACTTTTCAAGAGCATAAAATTTTTCTTCAATTAAGTAAAGATAAACCAAAAAGGGAAAAGTCATCAATGAATGTGATAAAATAGGTCTCACCAAACAAAGTAGATGTAAGAGGTCCACTTATGTACAATCTCTAAAAGTCCATAACTATGTGTTGCCCTTTTACTTTTAATTTTAAACATTTTACCTCTAATGCAATCGTCACAAGTGTTCAAGTCTTCAAAATCAAGAGTAGGTAAAATTCCTTCTTTTATCAATCTATTAACTCTCTCATTAGAGATCTGACCTAATCTTTTATATCATAATAAGAAAGATTTTTCTTTAATATGACATCTTTTAAAAACATTATTCTCACTATTTATACATATTTCTTTGTTATTAGGAGCCAAAGACAAACTATATAAATTATCAACAAGCTTAAAAGTATCAATCAATTGAGAGCTTGAAAATAAGTTGACCCGTTTATTACCTATTGCAAAATTGTAACTAATCTTATCTAAAAAAAAAAAAACTAAAATCAAATTATGCCTAAAAGACAGTACATAGAAAACATTTTCCAAAATAAGTTCAAATCTTGACTCTAAAAGCAACCTAACAGAACTTATGAGGTCAACTTCTACTCCAGCATCATTTCCTACTTTAAGCTTGGACTCTCTCTCATTTGGTTTTCATTTGTTTATGAACCTTGTAATGTAATAGCTGCATAAATAGTTGCACCACTATTAAGCTACTATAAGTTAAGTGGAGCACTAACAAAATAAGATTCAAAACAAACTATGGCAAATGAATTACCTTCTTAATTAGTACGTTTCTCTAGATTTGACTTGAATTTATGACAATCACATTTCATATGACCATTTTTCTTACAGTAATAGCACTTAATTTCTTTCTTAAAGGTAGCTTTGGGACCTCTTACTCATTTGATGTGACTACTACCTTATTCCTTATGGTTTTGAACCTTCTTTTAAGCATAAGACTTAACCTTCCCAAGTTTTCTAGAAGATTTGTGGTACTTTGATTTGAAATGAGTAGTTAAAAACATTTTGACCCTTTTCTTTCTTAAGTTTTTCTTTTTCAGACACACATTTAGAGATAAGGTCATTAATAGACTAAACCTCACTAACAGCATTATAGGCATATTTGATTTGGGAAAACTCAACTAGCAATGCATTTAAGCCATGGTGAAGAATATAGTTATCAAGAAAAGTAATATTATGAGATTTCAACTTATTTTGAATATGAACCATTCTCATGATGAAGTCTTTAACTCCCTCGAAACTATCATACCTCATACCCGATAGCTCACTCATAAGGTTTCTTGCCTTAGACTTACAGGATTATTGGTATCTTTGTCCCACAGCATCATAAAGGGTCTTAGTATCCTTGATCTTAGTCAAACTACTCAAAAGATGTTCAAAGATAGTCCTCTTAATCACGTACAAGCACATTCTATTTGCCTTACTCTATTTTTCAAAGAAGATTCTCTAATCATTGGTACTTTCATCAGTAAGAGCAGTAAGCTTAGGCTCATATAAGGCTATGCCTATCTTAGACATGACAAGAGCAAAATTCACATATTTACCCTACTTTTTAAAATTAGACCCATGAAGAATTTTGATGGTAGCCTGTGCATTGTTAACAATGATGGTAACTGTCCAAAACAAAATGCAATAATTAATTAATAGGCAATATAGATAGCAATAAAATTTCATGTTCTAATCAATAACTAAGGAATCTAAGAGCATCACCACAAACTCCCCTTTGAGCAGAGAATGCAACATGTGTTAGGAAACCTTACAACACAAAATTCTAGGAGTATCGCCACAAACTCTCCTTTGGGCAAAGAATGTAGTATACATTAGGAACTTTCCATAGCACAGAGTCTACAAGCATCACTAGAAACTTCCTTTTAGGCAGAGAATGTAGCAAGCATTAGTTACTCTTTATATAAAGCGATAATGAGATACTTCAATTTTCAAAAAATTTATTCCCTTTGGGCAAATAAACATTCTATACTAGTGTACTCCAACTTAATGCTTTATTTTAAACACCATATTATCCCATTTAGTAGCCCCCTTTGGGCAAGCAATCACATAAGGTAACGTAAAAACATTCCGAATACTTATAAACAAGAAAACAATCCATTAATATCGATAAACGAGCCATTTTGGTAGTCAAGAATTTATCTCAATTAACGAAAAAAATTTACTCATTCTGGAATAATTAGGCATGCCAATCAAAGTAACATGCACACATAACTGGATGCATGCAATAGACCATTAAGAAAAACACTAAACATTAATGTCTCTTAAGGTCTTGAATGTTGCATTCCCAGTTAGAATCTTATAAACATTATATATATAAACACATATATTTCGTGTTTTTTTTTTTTTCTAACTTAAAGGAAAACAAAATAGTGACTTTAATTTAAACTCATAATCACGTAGATACTCAAACCGAAACTTCACTTTTTCTATATTTTAATTCAAGAATCCCTTTTTGTTTTCTTTAATCTACAACGAGAGTCAGAATCTTTATGCATATACCTTAAGAAAATATTACAAGGTTAAATTTCAAATTGTTTCCTTATGTCATCTCTCACATCTGATTCAATCTGTTCGCAAGATTCATCCTTCTTTTTTTTTTTTTTTTCTTTTAATCCAACCCATATCACCGAATTCACATCTACGTTGATGTGGAATAGCAAACAATTATGGTGCTCTAATCATATAACGGAAATTTACTGCAAACAGTTGCCGTATGGCAACATGAAACCAAAAGATGAATAGTTGCAGCAAGGCCTCTTTAATACTTTCCATTGCAAAAAGCGAGATTGAAATCATGGAAGCATACTAAATCCATTGTTGGAATCAAGCCGTAAATTTAACAACATGATACCAATTGTTCGAATTTAAACATTGAGGCTTCAAAAGATTTTTATCACGGACAGATGGGAGTCCAACGAAACCAACAAAGATCATGTTACGACACTTGCTCCATGGATTAAAAATAAAAACGAATAAAAAAGAGTTCCAAATCTTAATTCAATAATATTCTCGTCAAATCCAACGTTCTCTTAATATGAAATATGTAAGATCCGACTCCAGATGAGGACAAACTGGGGAAGAGGAATTGATAAAACAATATTGATGGAATGCATAAGCGAATCCGACGAATATTCATCACGAGAAAAACACCACCGAAACATTATCTAATATGATAAATTTATGCCCTTTGCGAAACGAACAATAACAAGATTTATATACCAATCCGAATACAGTAGAAGAATGGATTAAGGTAGAAATAGAAAATAATTCATGTATTTTTCAATAAGAATAATTCAAGAGATTGAATTAAATTAATTTATTGGGTTCTAATATCGCAAAATACCCTTGCTTTGATGCCACGTGAAATCAAAATTGTAAAACATATATGTGTAATATTAAAACACCAAAAGATAATTAATAGGAAATTTATTTGATTGTGCATACATGATTTGCAGTTGGTGTTCTTTAATCTAAATTGTGAAAGTTAGTCTTCATCTTTACTTTTTTTTTGCTTTGGCGGCTCTCAATAGGTAGATTCACCAAATAAAAGTAAAGAGGGGATTTAGTTACATATTTACGAAAAAAATAAAAAAAATACTAACAAAACCCCTCCATCAACGTCCTTATTGGGTTAGACTTACACGATTGCCTTACCACACTGGCTCATAAGATGTATATACCCCATATTATATAATCACATTTATTTTGAGCTTATTATGTATGTTTTTATATCTTTATATCGAGACTAAATATTCAGCCCGTTTTATTAAATAAAAAAATTCTCCGATTAATATTAGCCCACAATAAGAAAATTCCAACACAATAAGAAAATTCCAACAGACGTGAGCTTCTTGTGTTAGTAAAATAATTCTAAAATTATTATTTCACCTTTTTAGTCGTAACAGTAGTGGTACGAATGCCGTGGTGCTAAATACATTATACACGTTTACAATGTTAGGAGTTTTTAGTAGATTACAATAAATAGCAACGAATTTAGTATTGAAAATTGAAACCCAAAATACTTGTGAACCACAGCAAAAGAGTTGGGTCTCCCCGTTAAAATTGTAAATGAAAAAAGCTTACTCATAGCTTACTCAAATTCAATTCTATATTTATTCGGATCTAATTCGACACAATCAATTCTAACTTGAATTTGAGTTGCTCGAGTAGCTTACTAAGTGAAGTTTGAGCTTTTATGATATTCAACTCGTTTAGCCTGTAAGCTTAATTAAGCTTGAGTTAGCTCTAAGTATTAGTTGAGTTTAAATCAAATTTAGATATCGATATTATTTTAATGAAATTAATAATATATTTTTAACATTATTGACTTAAAACAAGTTTAATCTAATTGATTTCGAATATGTGAATTACCATTTTGAGTTAAGTTCAAATTTTAAAATTTCGAATCAAGCTCGTTTCATTTATAACTCCACTCCTCATAGCAAATCTTCTTCTATTGTATAATTATTATAGAATCATATGGGACGGGAAATATTCACCTTATGCGATGCCCTAGGCCATTCATCAACGATGCAAAATAATGCTTCGTCAAGAGTGCGGCAAGTTCGTTGAGAGAAAAATTCTTCACATGGCAACGATGGTAGGTAGCATGTGCGCTTTCTACCCTTTCTTAGAGAAATATTACAACGTAATGATAAAACTAGGTGCTCTAATTAAGTATTTTCCTCTTCCACTCACTCTCATGTCCTAATAAACTAGCGGGATGGCACACCCATATACTAGAATTTACAACTTTAATCTTTTCAATTAATAAATATCCATAGTGAGTGCTAAAAAAAATGATATATTACTGATTATGTCTTTATTTCTTCAAACTGTTTGTAAGAAAGCAAGCAAGAAATGAAGTGTTTAGCAGGAATTTCCATTTTTTAAATATTGACTCTTGATTCCTATATGTTACCCACTTATGGATAGAATAAACATTTTCTAAATTAATGAAAATTTCAATTGTTGTGAAATTAATATGAGCTTTCTCTGCCCTATCTAGTTACTAGATGAAACTCTAAATTAAGTTCAAGTGTTCTAAACACACCATGAGTCGATAAGGCTAAATAAGATAAAGTTTTTATAAATTCATAAATTGAATATAGTATCGATAATAAAAACCCTAAAAATTGATCGAAACCTAAATTGTGTATAAAAATTCTAAATTCGATATACATGCAAATACTCGAAATCGAATTCAAACTTGATCGAAACCCTAAAACTTTAACTTTAAGCTTATAAAATGAATAAATATTACTTAATAGTAATATAATCATAGTCGATTATAATTATCGACTAAATCACGTAATTGAATAAAACTTTTAATGAAAATGTTAAAATAACTTGTAAAAATTATAATTGTAACAGGTACTAATTAAATTGATAAATTTTTATAAAATTCTAAAATTAATTTATAAATGTTATTTTTATTATTTTAATGTTTAGAAAAATTACATATAATTATTTCTATTTTCCTTTTTCTTCTATTTTCTTTTCTTTCTTTTTTCCTTCTTTTATTTTTCCTTCTTGCTTCACGTTGCAAATTCTGGAAAAAATCAGCAGCCCATGTGCATAATTCTAAATTACAAGTGTCATACAATTAAAGGGTAAAAAACAAAAATAATAAAGCAAATGTCCCATCCTAATTAATGCCTAATCTAAGAGGATGAGCTTCTTTCTTTTTTTTTTTTTAATTTATTTGTTTCATTTCTTGCTGATTTTCATGCCTAAAATCTGGAACAAAAAACCAAACCGAAAACACAAAGAAAAAAAACAAAGCAAAAACACTCACACACAAATTGAAAACAACAAAAGCAATTAGGAAAAAAAGAGGAAGAAGAAGAAGACTAAGAGGAGTTGAATAATTGATCAAATTACTAAAGGATTTAGGTAGGTTAGTATTTAATTTTTATACATATATATATAATTTATCTTATGTACATACATACATATTGGGTATTTATTATTTTTCTTTTTATGTATTACATGTATGTATGTACAAAGGTATATGTATTTTTTGTGTATGGTCTAAAGTATGTACATGTATGTGTATATAATATAGATATACTAAGTATTTCCTTATGTATATGTATGTATGTATAAATAAGAATACATAGGGTATGTATTTAGTATTTTCACTATTTAGGTTTTATATATATATGTATGTACATGTGAATATATATGTATGTGTGTATTATATATATATGGATGATTAGTATTTGGTATATTATATATATACATGCATTATGTATTCTAGTATTTATGTACACATGAAAGCTATATATATAAAGGTGGCGTGAATATATGCACATGTATATATAAACATAATATTATATATATATATGAGTACATGTATAATAGTAGGTATATGTATTTATATTTATGAATCGAATATAGCAAATACTAATCATCCAAATATNATTACATAAAATATAGTATACGTATAAATGTACGTATATGAATAGTGATGTATACATAAAAATACAAGTATACTTAAATAGTGTATACAAATACTATAATAATAATTTAATAAATAAAGTAAGTTAGTAAATGTATATATGCATAAACATTGTAAATTTAGAAAAAAAAAAAGACTTAATAATTAAGTTAATTAGAAAATTTAATAAAATATAATCATAAGTATTTTTATATATACATATTTATACAATAAAATAGGAAATAATGAAAAATTCGAAAAAAATGAGCAAACTTAACACATGACACTCTCACGTGATGCCACGTCACCATTTATTATAAATTAATTAATTTTCATAATTAATAATAATAAATAAGTAATTAAATAGAAAATAATAAAGTAGAAAAAAATTGAATTAATAATTCTAAAATCTCAAAAATAGGTAAAAACAAGTAATTATAGTAAAATAAACTTAAAATAAGAAAATTTTCAATTATACGATTTAAATAATTATTAAATCGTAAATATACTAAAAAAAAGCTTAAATTAATATTTTATAACTTTTTAAATTAAAATAATAAAATTTGTGATATTTTTATATCACTGTTTAAACTGCGATTTACAACATCCAAAACGGACCTCATTACGAAAAAATATGCCCGAAAATGATCAAAATAAACTATAAGTTTATAACGATCTGAACTAAATAAAAAAAGTTATACGCGATTCGATAAAAAGCTCGAATCAACGATTTCATACAACTAAGTCAAGCAAACAATATAAATTACAATACTAATTTAGCTTTAAATTCCTAAACTTACTATTTTCTATATTCCTTATTCTCAGGTGATCTCAACTTTAACCTTAAGCTACTATTGAACTATTACAACCTTTGAGTCAATCAGGCTAAGTAAGTTTTTTCTAATAATTTCATACTTGTTTGTATTTGTAATTAGTAAATATAAATCGTGATTAACAATTGAATGTTGTGTGGGGGCTGCGTTATGCTTATGTATAATAACAGTCTATTAATAATAAATTTATTTTAAAGTATAATAACGTATTAATTGTTTCATAGTAGTTCGATAGGAACTTATTGTCTTTGACCTTATTGATCGCTGAATAATAAGACCTAATTTTATTAAAAGAACTAACTCGAAACATGCATAATTATGCACTATATAACTAATTCCGACAGTCACATCACATGGAGATAGTAAGAGGCCATACGTGGGTTGATTATTTGATTGTTATAGATTTCGTACGATACATACGTATGATATCACCTTACCCTGACCCACGCGATCACTAGGCGTTAGAGGCACTAACCGCTTAGCTAAGGATTAAGTCTAGAGGACTCCATTTAAGAGTGAGTAAGGGCTGTGTGAACCTATTTACAATCATACATAGAACTCTATTTTGATTAAAACTGAGAATAAATATACCATTACATTTTAAATACGAAATGCGGAATTTCATTATGAGATAAGTTCTAATATCATACTCGAATCTAACTATGCCGATATATCTCTAACCCTAATTTCAAAGGGCGTTAAATCTAAATTGCATGTAATACTTGGTCACCTGCATGTATTTATTTGGTATACTGTTTGTCATGCATTCATTTGATTGAATCTAATTGATATATAACTTGATTGTTGTATGGTTGAGAAGATTATCTTACTAAGCTAGTCAATTTATACTCTTATAGTCTTTTTTTATAGGCTGATCTGTTTATGGAATCGAGCCGTTGTATGCCCAAAGTTAGTTTTACATCAAGGGGTTGATGTGGGAGTAAGATGTGATAGGAGTATACTTATGATAGTATATTTAGATTTCAAATCTTACGATGTAGTGAGATGGTATTAGTTGTTATTAAATACTATTATAAACTTCTTATCTGTAAATTTTTATATAAATATATGTGTTTTAATTTCTTTAGTTTGTTATTATTATCATGAAATGATATTGCTTACACATACACAACTCTTTGTTATTAGTTATAGCTGTAGCCTTATATATCACATAAAGGATTATCGATTGTAAGGGAAATCAATCTACAGTCTTTTATATGATATATGGCAATTGTAACGACTGGCTCCCTCGAGTTGTGACACCCTCATATTTTAATTCCTAGTTAATAAAATATTTCATGCAAATAACTTTAATCTTAAATCTCCATCTCAGTTAAATAATACAACCTCTATAATAAAGTTTTTCCATAATTTTTTATAATAAATTGAGTAACAGAATCTCATTCTTACTTAGCAAGCTTCAAAGAAAAATTGAAATTACATTATAATAACTATTTATTCTTACTATAAAAACCTTAGCAACAATAAACATTATCAAATATTTGATGGTTCCAATTAGGAAATTGCTACGTGTTAATCGATCCATACTCCTTATTTATTAAAACTACCAAATCATTCCATTATGTATTTATTTAGCCATATTTCTTATTTTTTAACCGAGCTGAATGATTATCCACTCCTACTGAAAAAAAACAACATTAGCTGCTATGGATTTTAATCCTCCCGTATTCCCTTCATTTCTAATAATTCTTTCCAAATAATGGGAAACCTAAATTTTCTTTCCTTCGTCATTCTTCTCTTCCTTTTCCATTTATTCAAATATAGTGTTATAGTTTCAACATTAAACAATTCCACTGGTACCTATTAAAAGAAATGATTTTAAAGAGTTTAAATAGTACTAAACGTTCCCATAAAATGAAATAATCTAAAAAAATTATAAATCATATTATACTCAAATGTAGTTTGAAGAAAACAAACAATATTAAAGTGAAACGAAAAAGGTATTAAAATAAAAACACATCATATATGATAAATAACATTAAATGAAAAACAAAAGGTATTAAAATGAAAATATACCATAAATAATTTTTAAAAAAAAGTTTACACTTTTCTTCATGAATTAACCTTGTTGTATTCATGTAAAGTATCAAATGAACGACAGAAAGATCTAAGAAGATACATAGCATTAGGTTAACCAATTTCTTGACTTTGTCTTCTATCTCATCTTTCATTTTAATATACATTAAAATACAAAAATATAATGCAAAGCAAATTATAAAATATCAACTAAAAAAACTCATATCTTCCATTTCAAACAAAGAAAAATTCAAAACAACTACAAACCTAGATCATATTTAATATAAAAAACCTAAAAAAAAAAAAAAACCCAACAATTGCATGTGATATTTATGCTCCTTGTTTATTTTGGAAAAAAAATGTAAAGAATTAATATGACAATGGTACCAAACATCTTCCATTATGAATGAAAAAAAAATTAAAATTATTACAAACCCATATCATATATAATATGAAAAAACCAAAAGGAAAAACAACAATTCTATTGAGCTTCTTTATATCCAAATCCTCATGATGGACTCTTGGACTATTGGTTGTTCAAAGTTATGGATTAATGCTACCTACTTTTGATAGATCTTGGATATGGATGAAAAGGAAGCTAGTTATATTATGGAATTAGGTTAGAGTGAACGTAAGAAAGAGAACATGTTGTAAGAGAGAGCAAAGAATGACAATTACGGAGCATATGTGGATACAAAAGAAATGTTTTAAAAGTAAGATTTAAGAAAGTGGGAACGTTTTTACTGGTTATGGAGGGAGAGAACAATTTTGCAATTACATGTGTGCATGGATATTAGAAAAAGGTTTAAAAGTATGTTTTGAAATGGTGGAATTGAATTATTTGGTTATGGCTTAATATAGATAGATAGATAATGGAATAATTAATAAATAGAATTATTAATATAATAAATAGTAATTATGACACCTTAAATATAGTAATAATCGTAATAATTGTGATACATATTATATATAGAAATACCCATTTTTAAAGTGATGGACATTTATAACCTTTATGAAATATTGTAATTGCATATATTATTATAACATTTCATATAATAGATATAGAAATAATAATATTTCCATAGGCAATTTGGGAAAAAAATTAAAAAAAAAATAGACACCGAACCAATCTCTTTCTCTTTAACAACGTAGATAATATAAAAATTACATCCAGCTACTTTAATTTCACATGGTTCATTGACGTCCTTTTCAATAAATAAAGCTTGGATTATAGATGTTATTGGATATCAAACTTTAATAATCATATTATTTATGTTATTGTTATTGGAAAAGTTTAATTTTTAAAATAAGGGTTAGTGTTAAAATCACTGTTAGAACTTTTAAGTGCTTTTTTTTTTTTCAATTTTGCACTAAAATTTGAAGCTACTAAATGTGTAGTTCAATCAAACTTTTATTCTTCAAAATTACAAGACAGATGCCGAGAGAAAATGTTAGACTTCTTTATTGCGTTGCAAAGAGAGATCGAAGACGAAGATTTTCTGACACAGTATGGGCACTAGATGGAAAAGACAAAGAAGGGAACAACCTACCGAAAGGGCATACCTAAAGGCAAAGGAGCACCAATCTCCCCCAGCAAACATCTATTTGCATGAAGATGACCTATGGATATAAAGAAAGGAAAGATGAAGGAAAGGAAAATAAAATATTTAATATGCTTTGGGAGTGTGAGATAGGCATCTTACATCTAATCATTTACACTTGTATTCTTAAGAAAATGACTATTTGCTACGTCACTTTTTCAAATAAGACAAAAGGAAGTTTTTATGGTTGAAAATTCCCTTAGACTTGTTCATCTAATTGTGTCGGAGGTTGAGCTTACGAAAGAGAACACATAAGCTAAAGGTTAAGCTTGAGATGGCTCCGATGAGTACACTTTGACACTCAAGTCAATGGAGAGACTCTTAAGAAAGGGGATCATCAATATCAACACTCAAAAGAGGTATGGAGATAGAGAGAACAAGATTAGGAATATTATTATGTGATTGAGGGTGACTATTCTATTTTAGGAGTTGGAATTGGGTCCTCTTATTCACCGTGCTACCCAAAGGGTCATAAGGAAAGGAATTTGCCCTTAGGATCAAGCCACGTGGACAGTAGTGATTGCTTTAGTTTGTACTTTTATCCTCAAGAGGCGAGCTACTAGATATGATGTATCCTTCCTAAGGGAATGAATGTCTTATAATGGAGCAACTAGTGAGAGGTCTTATCCACATGGCGCCTCATTGTTCCTACACACCAATGATGTCTTGCAGCTTCTCCTAATTGTCTTCTATCATGGGGAGACTAAACCTAAGTGTTAGAAGAGATTAAGGATGGGGATGCAATGTTATGGGCTTATGGGCATTGGAGGCCCATGAATGTGCAGGGTGCCCAAGGGGATTAATTTCACATCTAACACTTGCCATCCACTCTTCTTGTATATTGGTTGGCAAAGAGAGGAAGGTTTATTTGAATTTGGTTGGTGTGTAGGGCTGTTAGGTAAGTTGAATCTAACTTAGATCTTCTTTATTGTTGGGGGCTTGTGTGACATCTTATGGTATTGATATATAAAGAGGTGTTAAAAATATACTATTAGTTTATGAAATTCATATTTCTTAATAAAATCATATCACTAAGTGTAATGATAAGTTGAATAAATGTTACATACATACATATATATTTAATTGTATATGTCTTAAGCTATTCAACAAAAGGAGTATGGCAAAATCATATATGAATAAAAACATTAATAATGAATGAAGAACACATGTTTGGTTAGTTGGGGATGAAAATTTCCTAAGTAATTAATAATAGGTTCAAGAGAGAGAGACAAATATTAGTTTAACCCATATGAAAAGACATTACTAAAGAACTTGAGAAGATCCTCTCCATACAACTCCAAATCGAATGACACCCTCAACTTTTACTAGAAAATTGCTCGCATGCAATCTAAAGAAAGTTACCAATAGAGACTTCAAAGTAGGATACAAAGAGAATCTTGAAGTAAATTAGAAAGAAAATAAGGAAAATCAGAAGTTAAATAAGGTTATTAAAGGTTCGAGTGGCTAGGCTGGGTCTGCCATCAATCCCTTTGAGTTGGTCATTATCAAGGTACCGTCCAGTTGGTCCAATTGCATGGTTGTACGCATTGGTAGCCAGAGCTCCAATCGCCGGTAAGTGCTCCTTTTTACTCAATATTGTATAATTTTGTAAAAATGCCAAATCTTGTTAGATAATTAAGGGAAAAATTATTTTGGGATTATTTTACATATAGTTTGAAATAGCAATTTTGCTTTGTTGAAATTGTGGAGATTTTTGGTATGCTTGTAAGAAAATGCCATGTTTGGAATCAAAGTTAATCTTATTTTAAAAGTCTTTAACGACACAATTTTTTGCTAATTTTTGGTGTGTAGAGTCTTGAGATGTCAATTTAACTGTACATAACAATAATTTTGAATAAGTTACTTGTTTGATATTTATTAAGATTTAATTGATAAATTTGCTCTATTTTGGTTGTGTTAAATTTAATTGAATTTGAGTGAAGTAGCTATTTCCATCTGAAAATTTGAATTATTTATAAGACATAAATGATAATTGGAATGTTTAGTTATGATTAATGTTATTTGGATTAATTATACAATTTTGGGTAATTCTTAGTAATTTTAGGGGTAAAAAATAGTAGTAATTTTGGGAAAATTGTTGGATAAGTGAACTTTGCATTTGTAATAGGCAGCATTCAAAGTATGCATTTCCCAAAGTTCAGGGTACTTTCATAGAAATGTTGGGACTTAACCACTATTTAATGTGTAATTTGGTTGATAACTTACTATATAGTTGAATTGTTAAATTGCTAATAATATTACAAGAAATTGGGCAATTATAAAGCTCTTGTTTGATGTTTATAAAAATATAGGTGCACTTATTTTCCTTGTTTTGAAGGGAAGATGGCTTTCAGCAATTGATCTTAACTGTAATTTAGAATTTATTCAAACTATTCATAATGGTACTATGATTTTGGAATGGATTGATGATTCCAAGAAGTGTTTTGGTATCTTGTTAAATATGATTAAGTTTATATGTCGTCACAACTACATAGCTTAAGAAATAATGGTTGCATTGATGTATGGAACAATAAATTTTGATGAGAAATGAGGAAAGTACACTAAGTAGAAGTAACAAGAAGTAATAAGTTAAATTGTCTATCTATGCACTAAATGTTCTCTAACTTGTTGAAGTGTGGTTAGGTTGTCTTATGCAAGTAGAGTGATTTTTATATTCATTCTCAAGTTTAGTGTGGGATTATCTTTTATCTAAGTGATTACCTAGGGGCCTCAATCTAGCTAAAGTTGTGAGACATTGATATTCATGCTTTCATGTTGTTGACTGTGATGTAGAGTTGATTATTGTTGAGGCTTGGACAAAGATTGGTGCCATGATAAAGAGATAATAGCGTAAAATAAGTATTTGTTTGACATTGGTAAATAAAGCATTAAGGATTTATTAGTTGAGGAGTTATATTAGGTTAATTGGTTACCATTGACTTATGTTCGATTATTCTATTGGTATGCTTGGTTCAATGAACTCTCATTTGCTTTAGCTATAACCACCTCTAGAACATGAATGTTTGATATGCTTGGATATAAGTTATGTTTTGATTGCTCGATTGTTTGGTAAATCGCTTAGTAATCAAACAATTGCATTCATAGCATGGCACGGAAGGACTTAAGAGTCATAGTTTTTGAAGTTTGATTTTGAAAAGTTAAGTGCTTGGTTTGAAAGCTCAGTTTTATGCACATAGATTGCATTTGCTTAGTATAGAGACGCCTCATGCCACTCTTTTGTCACTTATTCATGTTCGGCTATTTGTTAGGTCTAGAGTTGCATAGTGTTTCTCTTTAATTTGCTTTGCTTATGCTCGATTTGAGCTGCTATGTGCCACTTCTCTAGGATACTAGCCAATAATAGCATGTGTATTAGCATGGCATCTGCATGTTGCACAAACGTCAAGTTTGTGAATGAGTTCTGTTGAGAGTCTAGATATGTGTTGCTTGTTACAGTTATGGGTGTAGATATATGCTATTTATTTGATATGGCTGCATCATTATTGTTATCTTGAATTTTAGCAATGAATTGGGATATATATGTATATATGCTTCTTAAGTTATTGCTGTGGGTTAAGGTTTTTGTTATATGTTGTGTTCTATTTAAAAGAGAACATGATGCTAATGTTAAGTGGAAATTACAAGTTTGTAGAGAATGATGAGCAGGGTTTAATCTATAGGTAAATAGCATAAAAGAGCATCATGTTTTTGAAACAAGCATCAATGAAAATGTTAACTTATATGGTTATGACATGTTGTATCGAGGGAAATGATTGTGAGAGCAGGTTAAGTGCCTTAAATGCCTAAATAAAAAAACTTTTTAACAAGCGTTTTGGTGATAATTTCTTTTTAATCTTATGGAAGTGAATGAAAATGTATGAAAGACATACAGGTTTGAGATTCATTTGGCTTCATCTTTATCTTAGGGGTAGCATGATGATTCGCTTTTCAAGTACCTATTAATATATACATGCTTATAGAGGATAAACTAGACACTTAGAAGGTGGTCGTTACAGCTTAGGCACCGACTAAGCTGATTTTTTCATGAGTCCTCTTTACTATTAGGGCCTAGGTGTAAGCTAATCTAATCCTAAGACTTAAGTAAAAACTAGCACGAATGTCGATATTTAGGGAAGGGGCATATTGGCTTGAGCAGTTAGGTAAGGTTGAACCCAGCTTTTCCTTTCTCAACTGACTTGAGGGTAATGGCATTCTAGAAGTCGTATTGAGCATTGAGGTTTATGGTTGAGTCTTGCTCAACCCCCAGCGTAGTCGATACATATTGGCACGCTGAAGGGATATGCCAAGCATTAAGTTCTATGGTCAACCTTACTCTTCCCCCTATGGCAAGTTGGTATGGGGCAAGATGCCCCTTCATCTATTTTGGAGTTATTAGAAGTCTTGGAATCCTATGTTAGCTTTCTTAGGAGTTGTTCTTGCCTTCTCACTTTCCCGAAACTCCATATTGATAGTTACAAAATATCGTAGGATGTCACAAAGCCATGAATATGATTGGACTACTAATGTGCCTCGGAAGAGAGCTTACCATAGCGCGGATGAGTCCTCTAGAGGAAGCTACCGAAGAAAGGAAGAAATGGATTCAAGGTGGAAAAAGGAATATAAAGGGTTAAGCAACTCATAGATCTGACACACCACTCAAACACAACACGGCATACAACTTTGCTGAATATGACTTACCGGTCTAAAATTATGGGGTCACTCATCGACACAACCTTGCTTAAGGGTTGTTATGAGCTAAGGGGAAAACAAACGATTAAGTGCTTCAAAAAGAAAACTTAAAAATGGGTGAAAATTCATTAACTGGAATGGGAAAAACTAATTACAAGCTAAGTACTCGAGCTATTTATACTATGCCTACTAAGGTTATGAGTGCATGTTAATTTACAAAAAGGGTACCATACAAATGCAAAAATTAAGTACAGGAAGAGAAGGATGGTATGCCTAAGAGCTTAATTATCACTAAGACTTACCGGGGTTGAATTGAACTAAAATGAGCCCTTCGAGATATCGAAGAAAATTAGAGGGAAACAGTCCACAATCGAACAAGAGTAGCTGATGTTAAGCTACTCAAAGAACGTGACTCACCAATGAATACAACACAACTTGACACCTCACTTAGTATGACGCATAAGTTGATGTCAAGGTCTACCTGCCACTAATCCTGAGCTACTTGGTAAGATTAAATAAGAGTGTAAGAGGTATGGACTTGGAGAGGATTGTCTCAAAAGAACAGAGTATTAAGTATTAAGATGTAAGTTATCTTCGGCTTATAAGAGAAAAGGACTATTTATAATAAGTCCCTAAGGAAGCATTATAAATAAAGAAATTACAAGAAAATATGTACAAGAAGGAAATTCTTGGTACATATGAAAAGGGTAAAAAGGACAACAAATCAAAAATAGAAAAATAGTTAAATGTTAAATGAGGTGGACAACTGGCAATACAACATCGGTCCCATACGAATATTCTCTGAGCACAGCAGATGGAAAGGGTCAAAATATTTTAACACTAAAGGGGCCGGAATAAGAGAGATGGTGATATGCCGAGAGAAAACTACTTAGCCATTGAAGTGAGTCTCTCATCACTCGGTAAGGGATTCTTAACTGTAGTTTGTCAAAGTACTCGATACAGGGTTCTTGGCAAGGAAATGGTCGGTAAGGAAATGTCAGAGTACTCGTTATAAGAGAAAAGGACTATTTATAGTAAGTCCCTAAGGAAGTATTATAAATAAAGAAATTACAAGAAAATATGTACAAGAAGGAAATTCTTGGTACATATGAAAAGGGTAAAAAGGACAACAAATCAAAAATAGAAAAGTAGTTAAATGTCAAATGAGGTGGACAACTGGCAATACAACATCGGTCCCATACGAATATTCTCCGAGTACAGCAGATGAAAAGGGTCAAAATATTGTAACACTAAAGGGGCCGGAATAAGAGAGATGGTGATATGCCGAGAGAAAACTACTTGGCCATTGAAGTGAGTCTCTCATCACTCGGTAAGGGATTCTTAACTGTAGTTTGTCAGAGTACTCGGTACAGGGTTCTTGGCAAGGAAATGGTCAGTATCATCATTACTAAGTATACGGATCAACGTATGACAATGTAGGAGCTCAGGGAGTTCAACCACCGTTCTTCGATGAACAGTTTCTCGTCATCAGTAGGTTACCGAGAGAGAATTCTCCCGGAGAGGAATTAGAGGCCTCGAAGGCACACGCGAGTAATGAGACTGCTAGTCGGTAGTGCATCAGTTCCCCGGGATTATTGAAGATTTTCCCTCAAATCTTAGCCTTCGTCATCATCGAGCACATATGGAGTTAAGTCAGTGACGTTGAATGTGGTAGATACGCTGAAACCTTTGGGTAACTCAAGTTTGTAGGCATTATCATTAATGCGCCTCAGGATCCTATAAGGTCTATTCGCTCTGGGTGATAGTTTGTTCATCCTTTTGCTAAGGAAGCGTTCTTTACTAAGATGGATCTAGACAAGGTCTCCAGGAGCCTAAACGATTCTTTTCCTCCCATGGCTTTTCGATCGAGCCACAGTTTTGGCCAGTTGCTCAACAATTCTTTGGTGTAACTTGTGAAATTCCTCAACACGCTACAGTTCGGATTGACTCTCCCCTTGTGTAGACGGACTATTAACTAAGTCCAGAGGGAGGTTCGGGTTAAGTCCATAAACAACCTCAAATGGTGATGTTCCAGTGGAGCTATAAGTTGAGCAATTATAGGCAAATTCAATGATGAGCAAGTATAAATCCTAGTCGTGAGAGTTCTTTCCAATAATGGCGTGCAGGAGACTATCGACGGTTCTGGTAACTACTTCAGTTTAGCCATCTGTCTGAAGGTGGCAAGAAGTACTGAATAGGAGCTTAGTGCCGAGTTTGCTCCATAAGGTTTTCCAAAAGAAGCTCATGATTTTCGAGTCACAGTCAAATACAATACTGCTCAGTGCTCCATTTAGTCGCATAATTTCCTGTAAAAAGAGGTTAATGATGAATAAAGCATCATTTGTTCTGTGGCAAGGAATGAAGTGACCCATCTTGTTAAACCGATCGACTACTATCATGATCAAATTGTATCTTCTCAACATGTGGGGAAGGCCGAGCATGAAATCCATGCTTATATCAGTCCATGACCGCTCGGGAATTGGTAGGGGCGTGTATTCTCCATAGGGCTCTCTCCTCCCTTTTGCATACTTACACACCTCGTACCTCTCAAGTATTTAGTATACATCACTCATTATCTTAGGCTAGTAAAAAAGCTCCTTCAATATCTCAATCGTTCTCTTTTCCCCAAAATAGCCAGCCAGACCCTGATGTGAGCTTCTTGAACCAATAGTTCCCTTACAAAACCATTCAACACGCAAATCTACTTTCCCTTCATTAAGAACCCCTCGATTAAGTAGAATCCGTCTACAGCTCCTCTATTATAGTAGTTGGCTGCTAAAGGCCCAAAATGTGGGTTATTCTCATATCGATTAGGTAAAGTGTCAAATCTAAGCACTTTAGCTTGCAACATCGTATTCAGGGTATGATGGCGAGAAAGGGCATCAGCCACTGTATTAGTACTTCTCTTCTTATACTTGATGATATAGCAAAAGGTCTCTAAGAACTCGTCCCACTTAACATGACGCTGAGAAAGCTTCTACTGCCCGTGAAGATGCTTGAGAGATTCATGATCTGAATATATGATGAATTCTTTCAGCAATAGATAATATTGCCAGTTCTAAAGTATACAGATAAGGGCATAGAACTCCTTGTCATAGGCTAAGTAATTTAAGGCAGCACCTCGAAGTTTTTCGCTGAAGTAAGCAATGGATCAACGCTCCTGCATAAGGACAACACCAATGTCGACACCAAACACATCACATTCAACCTCAAAAACCTTCTCGAAATCTGGTAAGGCAAGTACTGGAGCAAATGTCAGCTTACACTTCACATCTTCAAAACTCCTCTAAGCCTTTTCTATCCATTTAAACTCTATGTTCTTCTTAGTCAATTCAGTCAATGACACAGTTATGGAGCTGAAGTTCCAGATAAATCTTTGATAGAATAAGGTTAAGACATGGAAGCTCTTGACTTCAATTGCACTTGTTGGCATAGGCTACTTATTAATAGCCTTGACCTTTTCCTCATCAATGCAAACTCCACTCCCTAAAACAATATATCCAAGGGATAGAACCTCGTTCTAACAGTACGCGCATTTATTCAGGTTGCTGAATAATTTCTCAGCTCGGAGTATGTTAAACACCAATCCCAAATGTTCAATATGAAAGAGAAGGTCGGCACTGTAGGCCAGAATATTGTCAAAATAAACCACAACACATTTGCTTATCAATGCTCGGAGCACATGATTCATGAGTCACATGAATGTACTTAGCGCATTAGTTAAACCAAATGGCATAGCCATCTACTCAAATAAACCATCTCGAGTCTTAAAGGCTATTTTTCATTCATCTTCCGATCTCATTCGTATTCAATAATAGCCACTCTTTAGATCTATTTTCGAAAAGATGTGTGCACCATGCAACTTATTGAGCATATCATCCAATCACGAGATTAAGTATCAGTACTTAACAGTAATCTTGTTGATGGTACGACTGTCAATGCACATCCTCCATGATCTATCTTTCTTTGGTACTAGCATGGTTAGGACAGCACATGAGCTCATGCTCTTACGGATATATCCGTGATCCACCAACTCATTAACTTGCTTTTTCAATTCGACTACCTATTCAGGATTGAGTCTATAGGCAGGTCGATTTGGTAAGGCTGCTTCAGGTTGAAGATCGATGCAATGCTCAGTTCCTCTCAAGGGAAGTAATCCTTTCGGCATCTCAGATGGGAAGAGGTTAGCAAATTCTTGAAGTAGTTGTAGGTTCTCAGCCTCTCTAACCTCTAGGAGTCTCCTGACCAAGAGGAGTACATAGTCCTTGGGTTTGACCTCTCATGTAAACTAAGCTTGGGAAATCACTAAAGACTTCAGCTACAGAGATCTCGTAACCTTTTCCTAGGCTTCTTGCACTTCCTTAGGACTCATCGGTGTCAATATAACTTTCTTCCAGTCCTTTTGAAACATCTAGGTGTTTCTATACCCATTGTATACTACCCTTAAGTCAAATAGTCACGGTCAGCCGAGTAATATGTGGGATGCACACATGGGCAAGACATCACATAGTACCTCGTCCTTATACTTATCTCTAATAGTAATCGGTACTCTCACTTGCTTGGAAACGTGTAATCCTCTTCTCTCGTTCAACCAGTGAAACTTGTACGGCCTGGGGTGTGGAAGAGTTAGCAATTTCATAGCAATAACTATCCCTTGCACGATGATGTTAGTATAGCTCCCTCCGTCAATGATCACAGCACATAGCTTGCCATTCACTTGGCAATTCGTATGAAAGAGGTTCTCTCTCTGCTTGTTCTCATTAGCCATAAAAGTACTGAGAGATTGCCAAACAACAAAGCAATACCCCATACTGCCCTTACGGGGTATCTTAGCTCCTGGATTTTCCTCAAATTCTTCCAACATCTGATCGGTTGCTACTTCTTCCTTTCCTACACTTGCACTTTCTACTTCAAACTGGGGCTTATCTCCCTTGATGGTCATGACTCGGCGGTTCGAACATTAACTAGCCACATGTCCATAGTCAAGACACTTAAAACATTTGATTTCTTGGGTTTCCCGTCCTAAGCTCTGACCTTGGTCTCTTCGGATCTTAAGTTCCTTGGTCTTACTCTTACCTCGACCCTTGTCTGGTCGGCTCAACATGTGACCTCCACATTCAACCTCGGATCCATTTGATGCCCTATCACTCCCTGCTCTACTCGGCAGGCCCTTCCTACTCAACATCATTGTTCTGTTACTCAACATTCAACTAGCCTAGTTCCGTTGTTGCTTTTCAACTCTTTGGGCTACACGAATGGTTTCATCCAGAGTTATGAGGCTCTACAATTCCATAACATGACCAATCTCAGCTCAGAGTCTCGAGATGAACCATGCTATAGTTCGAGTCTCAAGCTCGTCAACATCACATCGTATCATGAGCAACTGAAACTCTCGGACATAGTTGTCTACGGATCTATTACCTTGACTTAAGTCTTAGAGTCATTGGAAAGTGTCTTGTTCGTAATGTTCAGGAATGAACCTACTTCTCAAAACTCTCTTCATCTTGTTCCATGTATGGACTTCACATTAGGCCCTCAGACAAACATTCTATAGCTTTTTCCAACCACATTGCCGCATACCCAGAAAATTCTAACACAGCCACCCTAATGTAGACAACATCTTCATAATCGTAAAAGTCGAATATCTTTTCGATCTTTTCTTCCCAATCGAGGTAGTCATCAGCACTATCGGACCCATTGAAGCTCGGAATCTATACTTTTAGATGCTCGGCACCTCTTAGTGCTTTAAACTCATGCTCATCCATCCCATCATATTAGCCTTCTTCCTCTTCATACACTTCTACTTCGTCCAACTCTAACCTTCTTCTCGTAACTCTATTGGCATGTCTCGGTAGTGCTTGGTTCATAGGAAAGGCTTCCGGATCTTGCTCGTTCATTTGCCTCCTTAGCCTATCTCTCGTTTCCCGACCCTGCTAAGCAATTCTTTCGCGTAATCCAGCCTCTAAGACCCTGTTTATTGAGACAGCTAAGTTGGCCATAATGGCAGTAGGATTTTGTATCTACTCATCAGTAGTATGTGGTGTTTATTGGCTAACTGGACCACGACCATGAGCATCACTCTCGACATCGTAAATCTCTCCCTGTACATTAGGGTTTGACATTCTCAATATAAGCTTCAGCAAGGATACTTCACTCAAATGCTTTCCATACACAAATATGTTAAACAGCAGACTAACACTACACAACTTTCGGTCTCAACCTCAATCTCTGATACTAGGAATATATGGTGTGCTTAGGAACTCAGTTATCACTAAGACTTACCGGGGCTGAATTGAACTGAAATAGGTCCTTTGAGATATTGAAGAAAATTAGAAGGAAACGGTCCACAATTGAATAAGAGTAGCCGATGTGAAGCTGCTCAGAGGATTTAACTCACCAATAAACACAACACAACTTGACACCTCACTTGATAAAAGATGCACAAGTTGATATCAAGGTCCACCCGCCACTAATCCCGAACTACTCGGTAAGATTAAATAAGAGTGTAAAAAGTATGGACTTAGAGAGGATTGTCTTACAAGAACAGCGTATTCAGTATTAAGATATAAGTTATCTCCAGCTTACAAGAGAAAAAGGACTATTTATAGTAAATCCCTAGGGCAGCATTACAAATAAAGTAATTACAAGAAAGTATTTACAAGAAAGGAATTCCTAGTACATACGAAGAAAGTAAAAAGGACAACAAACCAAAAATGGAAAAGTAGTTAAATATCAGATGAGGTGGACAACTGGCGGTACAACATTCGTCTCGTATAAATATTCTCTAAGCACAGCAGGTGAGAAAGGTCAAAATGTTGGGGCATTAAAGGGGTCGGAACGAGAGAGATGGTGGTATGCCGAGAGAAAACTACTCAATCATTAAAGTAAGTTTTTCGTCACTCTGCAAGGGATTTTCGGTTGCAATTGGTCGAAGTACTCGATATAGGGTCTTCGATAAGGAAATGGTTGGCATCATTACTACTAAGTGTACAGATTAACGAATGACAATGTGGAGAGCTCAGGGAGTTCAAACATCTTTCTTCGATGTACAGTTTCTCGTCATTAGCAAATTATCGAGAAAGAATTCTCTAGGAGAGGGATTGGAGGCCTTAGAAGCGTACGTGAGTAATAAGACCACTGAACAGCAGTGCATCAAAGGAAAATGTTATAATCCTTCTATAAACTGTATTCTCCACGCGTTAGGTGCTTGATGTGAGAGAAGGGACACGTGTCGACCTAGGGGTAGAAGGCACGCCTGCAAATAACGATTTATGATACATGATGTCAAGGTTGGCGTACGCGTGATCTTTTGTCAAGTCGATGCTTTAAGGTAGGTCGGGCACTCAAGTTCAGTTGGTGCAAGTTCATCAAAAAGGTTAAGGTTGGTCACTATAATACTCCAAACAAGTTGGGCAACTTAGAGCTCTTCACTACATGTGCTAAGCTGCAGGTCGAAATGAAATTAGGTCAGTAACTGAGTACATGGGCTGTGAAGTTCAATAGGCCTTTTGCTCTGGATCAAGTTATGGGTCCTGGACCTTGATTCCTATCATTCACTTTGAGTTGTCTAGAATTTAGGATCAAATCCTTGGATTGCTCTTCAGGTTGCTCTCCATCCTCAAGAATGTAGGGGTTTAGATCGGTTATGTTGAAAACATCAAAAACCCCATAACCCTTTGGCAGCTTGAGTTTGTAAGTGTTCTACTTGATCCTTTGAAGTATTTGAAAGGGTCTCTTAGCCTAGGGTAACAATTTGTTCTTTCTTTCCGTTAGGATCTACTCCTTGCTCAAATATAACCATACTAACTCGCTGGATTGGAATTGTGACTAACCTCTTCTCCTATTACCTCCTTGTAGTAGCCTTTCAGTAGCTCGAGTCAATTAATCTGTTACTCGTTAGTATATAAGTTGAAAAGATCATGCTCAATCAAGGGCTTCCTGGTCCTCTGCGTCTGTTGTAGGTATATTAAATGTAGGTATGCCGCAAAATGTATATTAAATGTCAACATGGGACTGGCCTTTATAGCTTTAGTAACATCTCTAATCACATGCAACTTTATGAAGATCCGAGCAACTTGGCAAAACAGCCTCGTAATAAGTTAAATACGGCCAGCTATCTTACTTCGTTTTATTAAATTCTGGGAATTATTCTAAATAATTTGAATAGTTTTAAGGTAACTCATATGTGTATAGTTCTTATATAAGCAGAAGACAGACATTCATTGACTGTGTCTATTAGAATTCTCATCTCCTTTTAGCAAAATGGCAAATTGTATCCAGAATGGCAGACACCAGTTGTGATTACTTCAAACCGATGATTTGTATCAGGTAATACCGTCTTTTATCTTACATCTTTTCCTTCTGAAAATGAGTACTCCATTATCACACTTTTGACTAATAGTATTGCAATTAGCTTGGGTTCTAAAACTATTGTGTCAGGTACGGATTTACTCTAAATTGCCATTAAGAATAAAATGGGCTTATAAGTCTCAATGTGTCGCTAAAATCCAAAAAGAGTTGCTATATATGTCCTTTTAATGACTTATAATAATAGATTGGAATATCTGCACATTTTCAAAAAATTTATGATTATGAAATTATGCTTTGGAAGTTTTTATCCATGTACAAGCAACAACTTACGGGATGTACGATTATTACCACTTGAATTAATTTGATGAAATCCTTCATTTTTCTTACTAATTAATTTGTACTATATACTGAATATAAGTGTGTATCCACGCGAGCCAGAGCCTCTTAAGGAGCAGAGGGATATAACAGCAAAGCATCCAAGGTAAATAGTAAAAAAATTTAATTATCAAACCAGATGCATTTAAACTGCTGTTATGAAAATAATAGAATCTGTGAATTGGGCCGACAATATATCATTCATATGGCATATGCTTTGTATGAAACAATGAAATTTCAAGATATTTTATTATTTGGACTTGCCACATTTAGTTTTTAACAGGCCGACTTCAAAATCTCTCTTGCCATATTTTTTAAATTAAATTGACCTTTCGCTATGATGTTCCCATGGAAAATAAAATTTAATATGGATATTTGAAAAGATTTATAATAACAATAGGACAAACTGTGAATGAGCCCTCAAATGAAACCGACCGAGTATGAATACATCTTCTAAATACTTAATTTTTGAAAATATATTATACTTCAAACTATCTCATGACTTGTATTCTTTCGCTATTAATGGTCTCTTATATAAGGTTTTAACTTTTATGGATAAATGAAATCATACTAACCGAGTCTGAAAGTCCTTTTAGACCTAAACAACAGTTTAAAAAGGTGTTTTTGCAATTATTTAGCAACAAATACATGCGATCATAATAAAACATCAAATAGCAAATCTGTTTAGCTTGCGTACGGGGGTGAATTATGAATGTTGGATATTTTAGCATGCTATTCATGTGTACACATGATTCTGTCTTAGACCGAGATTTGTATGACGTTCAAATTCACGTATTGTTGTTCCAGGTCAGTGTTGGCGACCTCACCTGATGCTGGTCGATTTATGTCCTTGCTGCTAAGTTACTAAGTCCGAAAAAGACGGTTGAACTTGGTGTTTTCATTGGATATTCTCTGCTTTTGACCGCTTTATCCATTCCTGAAAATGGCAAGGTACAGTACTCTCGACATTATACATGTATTGATGATAGGGAAAGGATTTAACCATATTATATATATAGTATCTATTTATACTTTACTCAATTGGATAAATTTCAGATGGTATTAAGATCAAAAAATAGGTTTTAATATACAATTTTCTAGAATCTACTCCAACAAAATAGGATATGATTATAATATCTTTATATTACGTGCCTATCTAAAAAACTGAAAATCTGAATTCGTACTCTAAATTGTTAAGGTACCTTATATTTATTCTATAAAATTAATTAATTAATATAATATATATTAGTGAATTACCGTACAACCTTTTAATTAATATATATCTTTAGGTATATATATAGAGTGTTTGTATATTCTCGACATATGTTTTAGCTCTTCACTGTTTATCCCTTATTCTTTTTATTAATGATAAGCATATACATTAGGTGTTTTGATCGGGTGGGTGGATGTCCACATGAATACATGTGATATATACAAGTACACATGATACAACTGGTAAAAACAAACCTCTAAGAGTTTAAAGTAGGATGGGTTTCAATTATATCAAGACATAAGGAAATAATTTATAACGATTAGCCTTATTGGTTAATATCACGTAACGAAATGACAAATATAAAAAGGTTACTTGATATTATAGGTTTTGCTATAGATTTTATAAGTTTTATGTATAAAAGAATTTATAATATCGTATGTAGATTAATTTTTTAATTTCATATAAATTTGAACTTATTAAAAAGAAAGGAAAAATTTACAGATTTTGTATAATACCCTATATCCTCTAGGTTCCATAAGAAATAATTCCTAAGATGATTTTAAGATACTATAGGATAGGTTTTGGTTTCAAAATTTAGAAACCAATAGCTTAAAAGATAGGATATGGATGATAGGACCTTTTACCCACCCACCATGTACATGTTTTCGCCTAGTTGAGGTCCTCTAATTTGTTTGCCTTACCGGTTTTGCATCTACTTATATTGTCCTATTCCTTGAATGGGATTGTAATTGACTAAGACCTTATAACTAGATATGGTTCTTTCACCAAAATAAAACATATTCTATTTCTTACTTCCCTATCCTTACAATAGTTAGCAAAGGAGAAAATCTTTGAAATTTTTTCTGTATAATATGTTTCTTTTAATAAATCTGTATTTTAGAATAAATCTAAAGAAGGGACTTTCATCTATTTATTATGAAAGACCCTATTGAATGTTTCTAAGAGCACATAACCTTGTTTTGAAAATGTAAAATATAGAGCCAAAGGAAAACATAGAAGTATTACTTAAACAATAAATATCTTGTGACTATATTAATCAAAGAACACCATATCATAATCCATATTGGGTACTATCATCTTAGAAATCTTGCCAATAGAGGATTGGATGGAATGGACCTTCAAGGATGTATGATCTGATCTGCAAAACAAAGGATTGCTCATGAAACTATCCAAGGGTTGTCCAGGAAACCACTCTAATGCTTAAATTAGATTGATAGAAGAATAATCTGACAATGTCAAAGTAAGATAACAAGAGTACATGTGTGTATAGATGATCTTACTAGCGGGAGATTACCTCCTATTCATAGTGGGAGTCGCTAAGATAAATAAGAAAAAAGGATAAACACGAATCATGGCATAATAGGAGTACGTATCTCCCATTTACAGCGAATCTCAAGATATTTCGAATTGTGGCAAAGACAGCTAGCTTTCCATTCTAATGGTTGTCCTTCCTTTCTAAGTAAGCTTCTATCCATAGCCAAGCTCCTAGGTTTACCCAACTTATTGAAGGCCAAGCACTTCTATGGAAAGGTGGTCTAAGTTTCAGCTTTGGGGTTTGAATTAGGGAGAACTCGAATAGTCCAGAAAAGTTGGATCAGATAGTCTGAAGGCTTGAACAAAGTCCAAAATAGGTCGGTCATGAGCCTAAAAAGGTTGACCAATGATCCAAACTGGTTAATTTGGGTTTGAGGAATCTATACCTAAAATGTCCTATCAATAGATACTATAATCATGAGGGATTGGGACTTCTCTCTAGTCGAGCATTGCAAATTTTTCTGTCAATTAATGAATAATTTTGAGTAATTACGGAAAAAATGAAAATTGTAAAATTATGACTTTTTATGGTATAACAAACCTATGTGAACAATTACGAACAATGAATAACACAAAATAGCTCGATTCAGATTGCAAAAAACCACATGACAATGATAATTAGGTCAATCTAGCATTCATCTGTCTGTGGACTTGTTTAGGTTCATATTACTACTTTTATAATTTACTTTCCATGTAGACATCAAAATTAGGTGATTGTGCTTGAAAATGATACACTTATTGTAATCTACACATATAAGACCTACTTTTCTATGTCCCATTTTATGAAAACATCATGGACATTTAGCAATGCACGCTTGAATGGGAAATTTAAGATATTTGTAGACCACCTCAAGTTGATGACAAGATATAGGACATGGTGAATATTCTTTAAATAAGAAGGTAATTGTTAATGATGGTTAATTATTGAAGTGCTAATGATTTTGATTTCATTCCTAGTAACACGTTTATCAATAGATTATAAAATTAAAATAAAAAAACACTGACAATTATATATGGTGGGATATTAATTGATTGTTAAAAATCATTAGACAAAAGGCAAAGAACGTAATCTTCTACTAAATCCGATGTAAAGGGCCTTTAAGGAATGATGCAAAAGACTTGATCTTTAAGAAGAAACACTTCTTCATATAAAATCATATCGCTAGTAGTAAGCAAGACAAAATAATAAAGGAAGAAAGAGATAAAGATACATGAAATTCACCTGAAAACACCACCCCTAAATAAAAGGTCAAAAAACCATAGAAAGACTAAGATATACTGGTGTAACATTAACTGTATGATCATTCATAATTACAAAGTATTAATATCCTCTAATAAGTCCAAAACGTTTTTCACTCTGTCGTATGGTACTGCCCAATACATTTGATACGATATATGATATTTACGAAGCCCTAAACCATAATATATATATATATATATATATAAAGGAAACAAAACAACTTAGGTATTAAGAATCCACAAAATCAAAAGTTAGCAAGTCTCCATGCACAACATGGCCAACCAGCCAAGACACCGATTGTATGGACCAACTCAACACTTGAATGCACCTTTCCAATGAGTGTATGAGACTCCATCATATGTATAGCATCTTCAAATTTGATTCTTTATCTATCCATGCTCCAAAACCTTATTCTCATGTAGATCATGGAGAAAAAAAAAAAACTCATATACTAACCATTCAAAAAATTAAGTCAATCATTACTTTAACTTGCAAAGCTCCTCAAAATAAGAAAAGTAATACTCACCTCAACAATAGGATCATATCACTTACATATCTCAAACAGATACAACTAAATAATGTAATACTTAGCAATTACCTTATATAGTTATGCAGTGAGCGGATGGTGCTACAACTTATAATAGATCCAAGTAACATTAGCTTTCATGATTTTCACCTTGAGCTTCTCTAAGTTATGCCTCCGTTGAATCCATATATATTACTATTAAGGCTATAGACTGTTGCATCTTATGGATCAAAGTGGCAAGAGGATGAGATGAAGAGACAATAGGAAAGAGTTAGTAATGAAGAAGATGATATTACTAAGAATGGATGTGGATTTTTAGGTCCAAAAGACATAAATTAATAGAAAATTCCAAAACCAAGGTAAGAAAATGAGTAAGGCCAGACCTTTTCATTATAATATGTCAATTAAAATATGATGGTTCTCTCTCAATCTTAGAGCTCTAGTTCCCCTTGTAAATATAATAGAATTTATGCTCTCTCATACATATACCCTAAGCATTTTCTCAATCGAATCCCTAAGGCAATGACCTAATGCCCCAAGCCTACGGTCAAACGGCCCATTATCCCATGCATTCTAAGTTCACCTTGTACTCATTTCTTTGTCTATCCATACTTCAAAACTCGAGTCTCTCGTATACTCGATAAATACAAAAATTAACTAAGTGAGTTAATTATTTCATGTAAGTTTTGTAGTCACTAGTTACATAGCTTAATCTTCCATATAATTCGTAGCTAACGAACCGAATGGAATAACCGACTTAATATTCCTAATATTACGATACATTAAGACTTGCAACAAGTTATATAGCTAGTGATTGAGCCATGTCCAATTATATTAGATCGCATACTTACATTGACCTTGTGTATCTGCAGATCGCAGCCGTTGACATAAATCGAGAAGTTTATGAAATGGGACAACCGATTATTAAAAAGGCTGGCGTTTGAACATAAGATCGAGTTTGAGTTTGTTGAATCACAAGCTTTGGATGCGCTTGACAAATTTTTAGAACAAGTATTCAAGCCCTAATTGCCATATGTCGTGTAATAATGTTCAATTTCTTGGGTTGAATTATTCCTTTAGAGGATGGAAGTAGAACAGCACATCGAAATTAGTTAACCATATAATATACTTTCATGTGTTTCACATAACCAGGTTAATTGTAAATATACATGTCCCTTGGTTCTTTATGATTGTTTTGTGTGCTCTTAACTCTTTATCTTTAAAGTTGAACATTTAAATCTCCAGTTTTTCAAACTTATGCTCTAAGGCCTCTATATGACCGTTTTAACCAAAACCTAGAAAATGTAAAATTACTAAATTTAGCAAAGTTACATAAAATTAGAAAAAAAGAGAGAACTCCCAATTTGCTTTTTCAGTTTTTGGATATTTTGTTATAATCAAAGATATTATAAATTTTTATTTTTTTTATCAATGACAAAATGGTCAAATAGAGGTTTGGAAGCATATTTTTGAAACTTCATAAGTCATGTTCAATTTCAAATATAAAGAGAATTGAGTGCTCATAGAGTATATATAAGGGACTATTTTGCAATCTATCCTTAATAAGTTTTCTTCTTTTTTCAATTTATGTAGCCTGAAAATGAAGGGAGCTTTGATTTCGCATTTGTGGATGTTGATAAGTCTAATCAGTTGAAGTATCATGAAATGCTAATAAAACTGATGAAAATTGGAGGAGTAGTAATTTATGGTAACTCCTTATGGGGAGGATCAGTGGCTTTGCTCATTGGCACCAAAAGAGAGGACAGCTGAGTGGCAATCCACAATCGATTTTAACAATGCACTTGCAGTTGACTCTCGTGTAGACATCGCACAGGTTGCATTTGGTGATGGCATCACTATTTGTAAACGCATATGCTAGTCCTCATATTGCAATAATAACTACAGGACTATGTTTTAAATTCCTTAAACTGAAAACCATCAAAAGTGAAATTTAAATTTGCTTCCAATCAATTTCTCAAAGAATAATAACGAAGTTCGTATGTTTTATTTTCATATGAATATTTTTTCTTTGTTTGTTTTATTTGTTTCCTATTTTCTGTAATATGTACTCGCTCCAATGATTGCATTTTTTATTTATATTCATTTCTCTATTTATTTAGTGATTATTTAATTATTTTTAATATTAAGATTATATTTTTTCATTAATAATAAATTAATTTGAAATATTGTTAGTTACTTTTGGAACAAATAAATCCGGAAAAAAAATGAAACAAGAAAATTTAAACCAATAAATTCGGTAAAAATGGAAAAACATGATTTATTTTTTCTTAAAGCCTCTACATAAATGACCAGGTTGAGAAGTTGTGTATTAAGGTAGTTGTATTTGCTCCCTATTGACTCCAAGCTTGATGGAAAGTTTAGTTTGCGTGCGTTTGTTGAAAGATCTATCCCTAGCATTTCTCTTCCATGGGTAGCTTGCAGGGCAATAGGTGCAGTCATCAAACTTAAAGGTTCAGTAGTAATTTTAATATAAGCTCTTGTGGTGTATTATTTAAAAATTTTAAAAGGTTACTTGAAGTTACTTGCAAAATAAGTAATGGAATTACTAATTCACAGCTCATATTATCAAACTTTTTTTTTTTTCCCTCCAATTCCTAGTGGCACAGCTGGTGTGAATCTTGTCCTGTTTTGAGAAGCAGGATTTCATTCGGAACTAGTTGGTGCATGATCCATACAATTCATTTGTCCTCTTGCTTTTAAACTTGCAAATCCTTTAAGTAATGATTTCAGTTGTAAATTAAAAGTGCTAAGATTTAAAAATATTCGTGAGTGATACTTTTTGTAAATCCAATCTTTGACGACTAAATTTACGGTCATTAGTAGAATGCTTGTGAAGTTCTCTTGAGGAGACAATTTGCTACCCTAAACTCCAAATTAAATCAAGGTTTGATTATTTTTATCTATATATCTTTTATCTCACTTCACATGTTACTTATTATAGTGTTCATTATTTATTTGTTGATTCATTTAATCAAAACAGTTAATGATTTTTATGAATTTTGATAAAACTTACTTGAACCTCTCTTAGGTTCCCTACACTTGCATTTTCAAAAATGCCTATGTTGTTTTGCCAATTGACCCATAATTTTTTTTTTTTTTTTTAAATGTGCAAGGGGCTTCATTGGTTAACTGAAAGTTGGAGTTATATTGGTAGCTCCTGTTCCTACTCCTCTTCTCTTACCTCAAGGGGAGGATACTAGAAAGTGTCTGCTATACCTATATACCCTGAAATCACAAGTATTTATCATCCTATAATACCCTAAAACCTAAGGATGCCATAAATTGCTACATGGCCTTATTATATAATGATACATTAAGATTTTAAAACCAACTATAATCTCTAAGATTACCTACAATAACTATCTATAGTAAATAATAATAAATCTCCATAATTCAAATGACTCATAGGCAAGTCAATCAAACCGCAACCATAATTACTAACATGATTTCTAGCTTCTATAATAACAAAATCTATGAATAGCTTAACAAGCATCGTTTCCTTCAACTCTACAAATCATCAACATCATCTTATTACAATACTAATCGTCTCTCTTCCCTAACCTAATAATAGTGGTATCCTTAAACTCATTAAAGCAACTAACTCATTATACCACTTGCAGTTGTAAAGATAAAAGAATAAGCTAAAGTCTAGTATATAATGTATATGCATACTCTCATGCCATGTGGGTCAATCACATACATTTAATGCAAGAATAATAAACAATCCATTTATTATCTTAAATTTTGGGCTAGCAAACATCAAAGTGGCACTCATGGCCCTATCACACAACTTAATCTTATATATGTACATATATGTATAATATATATAATATATATAGAGAGAGAGAGAGAGAGAGAGATTGATTTAAGTATAGAATGATTTAAGTATAGAATTTCACATACATATTACAATGTGGGAGCCGCCATGATGAGCCCCAACACCTAAGAATATACGATCCATGATCTAACTAGATTTAGCTATGTCATCTCAACATGCAACTCCACTAAGGAAAATGTCACATGAAGATCAACATTTGCCCCCTAGAAATCTACCACTATAGGCCCCTAAGTCAATCTAAGCAAAGTTAGCAAATCAAGTTTAGGTTAGATATATATTAGTTTGATTACCTTTTATTCGATCAAGCTTAACCATCAAAATGTATTACATACCTAAAAAGCTCAAGCAATCTACAAAACCTGAATTGAAATAACTAGGAAACTCGAATTGAAGAACTTAATAGATAGAATAATAAACTCTTGTCAATCCTTCATTCAAGCTAATCTAGTACAATCTTTAAGTAGAATATGGTTGTAAAAATTGTAATCCTATTATTCATTTGAATTCATAGAATCAATAGAATCATATTACATCGATAAAATTGTAAATTTATAGAATTATATACCAAGATTCATAATTTTACTAAAAATTTGCATATAAATGATTTTACTTCCATTTTAACTAAAAAAAATATATCATAGAACTATAAACTCGTAAAATCATATTGTTGACTTGCGATTTTAAAAACTGTGAAATACATCCCTAACTTACCCAACTTAGCACTGACTAAGCCATTAGAAGGTCCAATTCCATTTAAGCTTTTACAAGTCACTACAACTATGGAAAGATTAAGTTTTTTAGTAAGATTAGAGTAGTACAACACTTATATGGGGAAAATTAAGAAGAGCGTAGCTTGAAAAAATATTAATTACTATATTAGATTTGTAAAATAGGATATAGTTCATTAAAATTAATTAAAATGACATTTGAGGGTAAAGTGTTCAAACTAGTCAAAAATGTATAATTAAGCTTAATCAAGGGTAAAATAGTAATTTAAGATGTTAAAAAACTTTTGGGAATGGCTAAGAGGGTTTTTGAACAAAAACGTATGACTAGGAAAAGAAAAGGTTTAGAGTTTATAGAAAAAGTTCAGAGGTTTTTGAAGAAATAGAATAGAATTTTGACTTGGCAAAGGTTGCTCTAGAGCATGTAAACTTGGACCCTTTTCACATGCTTTAAAGCATCTACTACAAATGCTCTAGACCCTTTGAAAAGTGCTAGGACCTTTTGTTTGGAATCCATCTAGACCACAGTTTAAGCTTAAAACCTAAAAGCTCTGGCCTCCGTCAAAAGAGTTCAAACCTTTCCCCTCTAAGCTGTAAAATCTTGTAATTTACGTGCCCAAAACTTCATCAATGCCTACAGTACACAAACACTACTCTCCCAAACATCAAAAACACCCTTTGATGTGATTTAACCCATAAAGAAAGCTACTCTAAACTCCATACCTCAAACCACATTACTCAATCCCAACTTCAAATCACATACCCATAACTCCTTCATCCAAAACTCAAAGAAACACAAACAAACAAGAGGGAAGAGAAGGAAACTTACTTAAATAAGTTGAGACACTCCCAACCATACTAGCAAGAGACCTAAATTGAGGAGCTACATAAGATGTCTTTAAACTCTTTTTTCACTCAAAAGCTTAAGAAAACCCATTGAAATGAAGGAATTTTACTAAGCTAGAGAGTAGAAGAGAGTTTTCCCATTAAGTTCTTGACTTTGGCCTTGCAAAAAGGGAGCTTTTTAAGCCAACTTTAAGGGAACCAAGTTGAAGACTCTAAAAATGAAGAGGAAATAAGGAAAGAAAAAGAAAAAGGAGGATTTAGTAGGTTTTTTAGATAAAACATGAGGGTTTAAGAGTAAATGGGCTAGGTTATGGACAAAGATTAGGCTTAAGGGCTAAAGGATTATTTTGCCCATCACTTCAAAATTGTTTTTCATTTCCAAATTTTTAGGTTTTACACAATCTCAAGATTATTATAAATAAACACTTGTCATAGTACAAGTTTTTTCCTTACCCTTCTCACTTGAGTTGTACTTTTTTTCTAAAATCATATGAAGGTGTGAAAAAAAAAAAAGAAGAAAGAAAGTAAAAAACCTTACCATTATAGGCATAAAGTAATTGTAAGCTTCTGAATTGTGTGTGGATCATTTAGATTGAAAAATAAATATAAGAAAAAATATTAAAAATAAGGGAGTAGTATTGAGAAATAGAAAGCAAGTTAAAAAATATATTTATAAACTAAGATTATGGTATCTTTTAGTTGTTGTAATTTCATAATATTGAATTATAAAAAACTTAGTTTGCATGATTAGTTATAATACTGGACAAAACAAATACTAGAGTACTAGAACAACATTAACCCATACAAAATTCTTAAATCACAATATCAACCTTTGTTTTAATTAATATTTTAACTAATTAAACTCTTTAATTTTTCAATTACGAAAACCCATATTTAGTATTATATACACCAAACATTGTATAATAAAATTGTACTTTTCTATACTCCTTGTGTTGTATATTCAATTCTACCAGCCAAATGCTAACCTATAAGTTATATTAATGTATGAGAATTGGAGGTAGAGAGTTGCAAGAATTTGAGACAATTTTGATTGATTTTCTGTGAAAAAAAAAAAAATGACTGAATGTAGCGGTGGTTATAGGAGAAATTTTATATATTTGAAAAAAACAAAAGGAATATACATGGTCGTTTGACCACTATATATAATTTGTTGATCCCAACAACATTCATTATTAATTAATAGACATATACCCAGGATGTGTATCCATCGATGAATGTATGCTTCTTCTTTTTTTATATATAGTGTTATTTGTGGTGACGAGGTGGTAAGTTAGTAGGCTAACAGTTATTTACTGGAGTGATAGAAGGTTATTTTATACTAATGAATTGATTTTATAATATTATATATATTTTATGTAGCCCTAAGGGACAAAGTGATTTTTTCCGCTTTAATATTTACAGATTACTAACAACCATGCTCAGTTTACGGCCCGCGTTGATACTGAATAAACATGTATTTTAATCCAATCGTTCGGCCCCTTAGAATGGAAAATGCAATTGCCATTAAATGAGGCCTGGTTTGACATTAGATCTTGCTATTATAAGCATTAGTTTCCACCTCCCCCCTTTTTGGGCCCGATAGATGGGCTTATATTTTCACCAAACCAATAATAACTAAAGATATATTTTGCACATTGAGAAATAAATTAGGAGGTGCCATGCATAACTCTTCCTATTTGCCTCGTCCTAACCATCAGGCTGGTGAGAATTACTACACATTCACTAATGATATGTTTACAAATATTTCTAGTAAATTTAGATGCGACGGCTATATACCATACTTTGAGAGCAAGAACGGTATTCCAACAAATGTTAGTCTATCACCCAAAACAAAAAAAATAAAAAATAAAAAAGAACAAATGTCAGTCGATTGACCGATTAACTGCTAGGTCCTGAGTCAGCTAGCAGGGCCTCTTCAACTCCTCTGTCTTGTCTTTTTAATCTTACCTCCATGTAAGGTTAATAATTCCGTACACAATAAATTCGAATATAATTTGACACGATTTAAAAGAATTAATATATAAAAAAAATCAATATAAAATACAAACACATTAAACTCTTTTAAACATAATTATTTTCATATCCACATATAGGTCAAGCACCTAGACCCGAATACAAGACATGTTATATACTCTTCTATATTTACATTTTATTGCACAAATAGTTTCTTCTCAAGTTAAGATCTCAATTAAGATAAATATTTATCTTGATGCATCATAGTTTAAATAGGTAAAAAATTATAAACTCACGTGTGGATTTTTTGACTATCTTTTTTAAAATTCCGACAAACAATGTAATAAATATAAAAATTAACACTAGTATTAATGTTCATATCCATTTAGGTTGTGATTCTATTTAATTTAGTGATATTATATGATTTAAATTTAGCAATATCATATATTCTTCTTACTACATCTTAATTTAAATGGATAAAAAGTTACTAATTTATATATAGATTTTTTAACTGTTTCTTTTGAAAAGTTGACAATGAATCTGATAAATTTAAAAGTTAACACTGGTACTAATACTAATATATATTTAATCTATGGTTTTACTTAATTTATTGATGTTATGTAACATAAATTTTCGAATTTTCTATATTTGGTAAAATTTTACTTTACTAAATCTTTAGTTTAGATTATAGTTTTATATTAAGTATAAAGATATTATGTCATTTTTTTGTAAAATTTAAATATTATTATCATTTTTTCACTTTTGTATCTATAAATATTTTATAAATTTAATTTTAACTTTTTAATAGATAAATTGGTTCAACCCAAACATGAGATAAGTTAGATTATGAGTTTAGGTTTTTATACACGATTAGTGTATTGATCATGTCCTGAGTTGAGGTTTTATAGATAAGGACCCATTTAAATAAGGAAATGAAATATGATACGATAACACTAATTACTAGCTCTAATACGCCGCATCGAGAGCTAACAAGAGCGACGATATCGAGAGTAAGTCCAAGCTTACCAAAAGCTTAAAAAAAAAAACCGGGGAATGCATGAAAATATGAAAAGTAAAACAAGTAGACCCATGAATAATTCTAAAGGATATGACGCACCAATAAAACTCACAGCACAACTTAATATAATGCATGAGATGATTCGATAAGATTACTCGCCACCTAACATTGCTTAAGGTTAGGATAAAAGTAAAGTAAGCAAACAAGTTAATAAGTAATGTTCACAAAAAATGGAAGTAAATTCAGTACGTTAAAGATGATAAGATGATTATAGCTACATGTACTTAGGCAACCTATTTAAAATGGAAAAGACTAAAATGGTAATGTCCTAAAGAAGTAACGTATAAGGAATAATAAAAGGTATAAATGAAAATTTAAAGTGATCAATGATTAAGGTAGCTAAATCCTTTCACGTGGTCCTAGACACATTACGACAGCGTATTGGAGATGCTTCTAGAGAAAACAAACAAATGATACAATTAAGATAGGGGTACCAAGCAAAGGTATCAAGCACACCTGAATCCATTCAAGAAGAAGGGGCTATAGATGTGCGACGGAACTTTCGGCTTCTCGACACCAATATTGTCGAGCTAGAGGTGTCAAGCTAGAGGTTGGCTCAATCATGGTTGAGTAGACGTATAAGGAATCAGGTTGTCAGTAGAGCATGAGTTAAGTCAACACTAGACTTTTGAGAGACGTATAGTTACTCGATTTAGCATATGGAATTAGTCGGCAAGGAAGATCAGCTCGGCCTTAACAAGGGCTAGCTAAAACATGAGAATTCGTCTTGTGATTCCTTCTAAGCTTCAGGCTCAACTATAGGTTAAAGGCTTAATTTTCTAATTCCTATCATCTCTGTCGGGTTTATTTGGATATGGGATCAAGTTCGGCTAGTCTTCGCTCAATTCTCCTTTAAGGTTATAGGGGCCAAGGTCAGCAATATTGAAGGTGTCAGAGACCCCATAATCATCGGGCAATTCCAATCAATCGGCATTGTCATTGATCTTTTGGAGTGCTCTGAAGGGACCTTCAGCTCAAATAGACAACTTATTCTTTCTCTTGCTCAAGAACCTCTCCTTGCTCAAGTGCAACTACACCATTGAAACTATGCTAATTTCCTTCCTTTTCTCCTCTCTCACATTCTCTTGGCAACTTGGTCAATCTACCAAATAACTTTTTCGTAGATCTGTTGTAGAGACTATGCTTAAGCTTTTACATCAGGGTCTTCTTGTTCAAACATAGGCACAAGGGTATAGTCAAGGGGCAACTTTGGATTGAGACTATAGACGACTTCAAAGGGTGTTTGCTTAGTAGTGTTGTGTACGGCATGGTTGTAAGTGAATTCGACCACTAGTAAATAAACATCCCAATCGACCATGTTCTTTCCCACTACAGCTCAGAGTAGTGATCCTAAAGTACGATTGACTACCTTTATCTGGCCATCGGTTTGGGGATAATAAGATGTACTGAATAATAATTTAGTCCTCATACGATGCCACAGAGTCCTCCAAAAATAACTCAGAAACATTAGATCTCTATCTAAGACTACACTTCTCGGCATACTATGTAACCAAACAATTTCCTGTAAAAAGTGAAGCAATAACCCAAGCATCATTAGTTTTTGAGTAAGGCACAAGGTATGCCATCTTACTAAATCTATCTATGACAACCATCATAGAATCTTTGCCTCGAGCAGTCCTTGGTAATCCGAGAACAAAGTCCGTGCTTAACTCAGTTCAAGGTCAAGTTAGGATAAGTAAAGGCATTATTTTCCTTTATGCGGCTCGACATTTAGCCCTCTTACAAGTAACACAACTCTCAATAACTCGGCATACATCTCATCTCATTTTTTACTAAAAGAACCATCCACTCAATAACTCATATGTTCTTTTCTCTTCAAAATGACTAGAGAGTCCTCTACTATAGGCTTCTCTCACCAATAACTCTTGGATTGAACAGGTTAGCACATACAATTTTCCACCTCGGAACAAATAATCATCCTCCACATGGTACTCATCTATTGTTCTTCCATCGGCACATTGCCTAAATATAGGACCAAAGTGGAGGTCTTTAGTATACCGCTCTTTGATGCTCATGGACCCTAATAGCCTGGTCTATAATTCAGTTAGGAGAACATGTCTTCTCAACAAAGTATTGGTAACTATATTGTTCTTGCGTTGTTTGTATTTGATTACAAAGTTGAATCCCACCAGAAATTTAACCAATCTCACTTACCTCTTCAATAATTTAATATGACTTCTAAGGTGCCTCAAGAATTCATGATCTGTATAAATGATAAACTCTCTTGGCAATAGATAATACTGTCATACTTAGAGTACTCAAATAAAGGTTAGGAGTTCTTTGTCATACACTAAGTAGTTCGGTTGAGGTCTTCTTAACTTCTTGCTATAGTAGGAAATTGGTTAGCCTTCTTGTATTAAGACAGCGCTTATACAAATGCCTGATGCATCACATTCCAACTTAAATATCTTCTCGAAGTCAAGTAAGGCCAATACTGGTGTAGAAGTTAATCTTGCCTTTACTTCACCAAAACTTCTCTCCTCTCTTTCTCCTCATTTAAACTCAATGTTCTTCTTCATCAGCTCAGTAAAGGGTGCAACAATGGTACTGAAAGCTCAGTAAAGGGTGCAACAATGGTACTGAAAGCTCAATAAGGGGTGCAACAATGGTACTAAAATTTCTAATGAATCTTTGATAAAAGGATGCCAATCCATGGAAACTTCTCACCTTAGCACAAATAGTCAGAGTTAACCACTCAACAATAGCTCAAATCTTCCCATCATCGACTCGTAAGCTGCCTCCACCAACTACATAACCTACAAATACCACTTCCTCTTAGCAAAAATAACACTCCTTTAAATTGCCGAATAACTTCTCAGCTTGGAGTACATCTAACACGGCATAAAGATGTTCATAGTGACTCAGTAAGTCGGTATTGTATACAAGGATGTCATCAAAGTATACCACGATACTCTTCCCAATCAAATTTCTCAGCATATGGAGTTTTGAAAGCAGTTTTCCACTTATTTCTCGACCTCATTTGGATTTGATGGTAACTAGACTTCAAATCAATTTTACTAAAAACTCTAGCACTATTCAATTCATCCAACATGTCCTCTAGTTTGGGGATAAGGTACTGGTACTTAATCATGATCTTGCTCACAGCTCTACTATTAACTCACATTCACCAAGTACCATCCTTCTTCGTTACAAGAAGTGCCAGCACAGTACAAGGGCTTAGAGACTCCTTCACATATCCCCTCTCAAGTAGTTCATTGACATGACTGTGGGGCTCCGTAGTTTGTTCAAGATTCATCTAATAAGCTAACTTGTTCGGTAAGGTAGTACCAGGTATTAAGTCAATGCAATATTTAATGTGACGAAAGGGGGTTAATCCCTCGAGCACTGTTTGGGAAACAAGTCGATATATTCTTCCAATAGCTCTCTAACCTCTTAGAGTAGCTTAATCTGCTCCTTCAATTCTAATAGCCTCTTAACTAACATGAAAGTCAGCATGTCAAACTTTGTAGCTTCTCAAAGCTCAACATTACTTAAAATTGAAGTTATCTTAGATTCTTGAGCAAGTTTAACTTATAGCTTGCTAACTTAACTTGGCATCATAAGGTTCAAAGTAATCTTCCTTCCATCTTTTTCAAACACGTAAGTGTTCATGAATCCATCATGTATAACTTTCTTGTTAAAAAGCTAAGGTTGGCTTAATTATGCGACTCATATTAGCGTGACTAGGATTGGTAACAAATTTAAGGCACTCGAAAAAGTAACCCGATTGAGTTAAAACCTTACGAAGGGCTTCGTAAGATTAGTTAAGCAATTATCACAGGCTCGAAATTCAAAAATATAGCTAAAATCGTATAAATTTACTATATTATTGTTATCAATAACGCATGAATTAAGTCTCGAAAAATAACGAACACTTAGAAATAAATTATAGAAGATAATTAATATTGGACACTAAGTAATATATAAAAGACATGTATGTACATCGAGTATGATTATTATTTAAATATATATACTCATAATTATTGTAAATACCCAAAATTAAGTATAATTCACTAAATAAATTAATGAAATTGGGAAAAAAAAAAAGAAAAAAAATTTTCTTTGACAGATAGGAAACATGTTGCTGTGTGGCATGAAGTTTGAGAATGCATGGGATGGATTTTAGTTTCTTGACATCTAAGTACGTCCATTTACACTTGTATTTAAGTGAGGAAAAATACAAAAGCAACTCTATTGAAGATATAAAAGTATATCTTACAATCTAGAGTAAAGTTTGGTCATTTGTTAGCTTGAAAAAAAATTATGGAAGTGAAAAAATATAAAGAGATAAAAGGAAGAACAAAATTTGGAAAAATTAGTCGCAAATTCGAGGTAAGCCAACCAATTGGGAGTAAGCCAAACCACCTAAAGATAGAGGAGGTGGCATCAACTTAGGAAGCCAAAACTTCACTCTCAAATGGCAGCTGAAGCTTGGACTTTCGGTGAGTTACCAATCTCTCTAATTTTATCAAAATTTTGGTGAAAGATAGCAAACGAACTCCAAAAATTTTGAAATTTGGTTTCCCAATGTATTTTTGCATAAGGAATTCAAATCTTCAGTTAGATTTTCAAAATTTTGAGTGCAGATATGTAGTCCTTAAGAAAAACATATTGCACAACAATATTTTATCTAGTTTTTGAAATGTCAATCCATGTAATTTCGACTTGAAATTTTATTAACATACCCCTAAGATGTTATATTTTGATGTTGAGTGGTTTGATTTCTAAAATTAAGTTGTTGGATTTTTTAGAAAATTCCATTTTTTATGTAAATAGTGCACTGGACAAGGTATTTTGTTAAAAGAAATTGATGAAATTTTCTAAAACTATGGTATACCCTAAATTTCCCTACAAACAGTAGTTAAAAGTGGTTTAATAAGAAGTTAGGGAGGATAATTTATTAGTAAAAGTAGGTATTTGGTGATTTAAGGTTAGATTTTTCAAGTATTTAGTATACTTGTAAACTAATGAATGGTATGATAGAGAAAGGAAGTCAATGATTGAAGTTTTAAGTTGATACTTACTAGTTACGTAGGGTGTATACTTCTGGAAATGCAAAGCAAGTGGAGTATATGTAAAGTAGTTAAATGTATTAGTAGCAGCAGGGTCAGTGTCAAGTCTGATTTTTTGGTTTTTTTTATTTAAAAATTGATTTCTCATTTCCTGATTAATACTAAACCCTAACCCATTTAATATTAATCCTCGACTAAAAAAATTGAGAAATTTCGATTTTCTTAATGAAAATAGTTTTTAGAGTCGCTACCTAACCGAAGTTGGGAAAAAGAAAAGAAAACCATAATCAATTGGGTGGATTGATTACGATTTAGCTACCAGTTTTTAATTTCAATTTTAATGAAGAACCAGAAGGTTCCGAGTTCGGGAGCTAACCTATTAAACCTTAATGGGTACCACTATCTATTTACCGAAATTAGGATTATTCTTCTCACTATAATAATTAAAAAATAAATTAATTAATTAAAAAAAAAACTAAGTTTCTACAAATTTTATCGTCGTCTAGAAGGTACCTACGTACCCACTAGCCGAGATCAAACAATTATAGTTCTTTTCAAAAACTTTAATGTATTGATTAATTTTAATTTTGAAAACCGATTGAGTCTACATTTTAATTGATTCGGTTTAGTTTAAAAAAAAATCTAAAGGGTCATAACTCTTAAGTAATTTTATTTTTTAAAAACTCTCTAAAAGTCCTAAAATTTTTTAAAAAGGTTTTTTTATTATTAATTTCTATCTTAAAAAAAATTCTATGTGAAAAATTAAAAAAAAAAACTAAAAAAAAACTCCTACATATATATATATCTATACTATTAATATTACACAACTATCTACTTAAATAAATAAAACATATTATACTTAATTTAAAACCAAAAGAACTTACTAACCTAATATGCATAATATCATAATGATAAATAATAATAATAATATACATATATATATATAAGAAAAAGAAAAAAAAAATGAACTAAACCGAACCTAAGCTTCAGCTGTTCAATGAAGACAGCAATCAACAGTGGGTTATTCAACAGCCTATGTAAGTGATCGGAGTTAGCCTGTGTGTGATTGGATTGTTGGTGAGCAAACGTGGTCTTGCTATTGGCCGGATTCGAGAGATTGTTAGGCGAGACGATTGGTCAAGGACGTGGCATTGAAGATGGTGGGTACTATTGTTGCTTCATTTCTGCCTCAGAGTTGTGGTCATGCGCTGCTCGTTCTGTTCGTAGCATTAGGTCAACGCTGGATGTTGCTGTGTGCAGTTTATGCAGCAGGGACTTATCGTCGTGAAGTCAGGCGAGGAACTCATGTTGCTTGCTGTACGGTCTATGTGTGAATATTGTCGAATCCGATCTATTGTACAACGTAGACTAACGACGTACTGCAATAGCAGTGGCTGTTCAATTGAATCGTACAGCGTAGTATGTTATTCAACGCACTCGGGCGCGATCAGTGAAGTGGACAGTGATCGGAGTGGCATTAGTTATTGTCCACAGCCGCTGTTCGTAAGTGAAGACAGCGAGCGACGTCAATGAGATCTGACCGTAGGAACGTCTTGCAGTATATTACTGCTGGGTCGTGTGAGGAGAGAATGGGTTCGGCTGTGTGTTGTTTAGTGGTTGATGATGGAGTTTATGCAGACAAATGTTGGACAAAGGATCTGTGTTGGTGCTATTAGTCGCCTGCTATTGGTGTTGCCTCGAATGTAGCTTAGTCGTGCGACTGTGTGGAGAAAGGGTTGCGCACAATGAGAATAGGTTGCAGTTCGTTGTCGTCGTGTTTTGTATCTGGATTATTGCTGTACACTAATGAAGTTCAGTCTGTTGTGTCTCCTGTTTTTCTGTTCTCTCTTTTTTTTTTTTTCCTTTTTTCTAGCTATGTGTGTTTATAGAGTCTAAATCATATCACATTTTATCACATCTAATTATATCTAATTCAATAATTAAACTAGATTCAAATGAATTCAAATCCGATTTAACTAAATTCATATGATTTAATTAGATATAACTCATTTTCATCTCGCTTCTGTAGAGATAGAAAAATAAAAACATAGGTGCTTACTGAGACTCAAATCCAAGACCTTAAATTAAATCCAATCCAAATACTTCGATACTTATCCGTTAGGCCGTTGGCCTGCGCCTTGACACTCAGTACAATTAAATTATATTTAAACTATTCAGTTCCCTAAAATAAAATTTTTTAACTAACCTAAACTAAACTAAAACTATTTGTTCTTAATATAAGTTACTTCCTAAAAATCTACGAAATTTTTATAATTTTTCCTTTTCTTTTTTTTTTTTGGTATTTTCATCATTTGTTAATTTTTATTATTATTTTTTATCTTTTATTAATTTTTTTGTTTATTATTTTTTATTTTTGAATTAGGACCCTTCTTGTAAAAATAAACAAATTAGGACTACAAATGGGCACAAATTAGATGTCTACAATCAAAAACTGTATCAAAAAGTAAGTCAGAACATATATGGTGTGAATATGTTGAATGCATTAGGAAAATAGAATATGTACCTAAGAGTAGCTTATATCAGGACTTTATCCTATTTCTTAAGACGAGCTGTAAGTTAGGAACTTCCTAAATAAGAATCTAACTTTAGACTATGGGTCAGAAACTTTGTTAGAAACTGGATCAGACTGTAGTTTGGTATTGAATATCCTTGATCACAGCCAGAGTTCGACAGTAGATAAGCTAATAAGTGTATATGAATTCCGCACTTTTATTAAAGTCAGCACATGAGTCAAAAGTCACTTGAACAATAGCCTATACCATGACATTTGGTTAGAACTTAAGTCAGAACTTCAATTAGAAAGTAATTCAATGGAAGATTTAGAATATAAGAACAATTGGAAGTTTTAAGACAGTTGGTACTGAAAATTGGATCATTAGGAGTCGAAAAATAGATCAAAAAGTCGCTTGATTATACTTTTTAAGTATTTATTGAAGTTGAAACTTGGATAAAAAAACTACTGGGTAACAATTTGTATCAAGTCAGAACCTTTATTAGAAGGTATCCTATTTTAACTAATATTTAACAAATACCTTAAAAAAACTTATCTAACACAACTGAAAATATACTTAAATGTTCACAATAAACACATACGTTATAGAATGGACATGAACTAAAGATGTTATGTTAAATTTTAGGGATAATAAAGAAAAACGAGACGAGAACAACATACGAGGTGAATGAGCATCAATATCCAGGTAAGTGGGATCAGTGTTTCATTGCACTTTGAAGTATTGTTAAGAATACTTGGAGACCTTAGTATATGTCTTGTTTGTGGTTGTAAGTTAGTTACTTATGCACATACAACGTGTGTGCTTAAATACTATTATACTATTTGAGTACTAGATTAATATGTTGATTACTTCATGATATTACATGCTTTAGATTGTTTAAATTTGTTTAATTGCTCCAAAAGTAATCTAACACAAACTCGGCTTAACTACTAACTGAACTTGCATCACAATGCACTAGAGGTAACGACTAGGAAGTATGGGCCAAATATAGACACCTTCATTGAGGATAGTAGAAATTTTCCTCTTCTCACCCTGAATCGAACTAATTGATAGGAGAGAGGATCACAGCCAGTTTAGGATCAATAGTTCAAAAGTAGTCTCGAGAGGAGTATGTTCTTCATTGCACAATATAAGATCCACAATCAGCTACTCAGGGTTTGGTTCTTAAAATTTAGGGCAATCAAACAAATTGTTCAATTCTGCTCAAATTTTATGACAAAGCTAAAATTATTAGTAAAAATGATCCCGTAAGCTCGAATTTAAGAAAATAAGTAATAAAATAAAAGAATATAAAATTTTCAAATTTTAAGTATATTACTTATTATTTATCGAAAATGCATTTCGATAACTAACGAATCGCTACAGATAAATTATATACACACTAAAAATCGTAAAATAACTTAAATAATATTTAGAAGTATTTATTTATACCATATATGTATCTACATGTAGGTAGAAATAAGCATAATTACTTAAAATATGCGAAATAGGCTAAAATAATGTTATATAATTAAAGAAAATGCATGAAAAATTAAAGAAAAATCAAGAAAAATCAGAAAAAATGAGGAATCATCCAAATCAAGGTCTTAACAGCTGGGGAAAGAAAGAAAAAAATTAGCCAATCAAATTTACACAAAAAAAAAGGCAATTTAGAAGAAGATAAAGCAAATGTCTAGTCAAATTAATGCGAAAACTGAATTTATAAACAAAACTAGAACTTTATTTAGAAATTAATGCAAAAACGGAACTCGAACTTAGCCTCAAACCAAAAGTAATTGTAAAAGACTTGAGAACCTAGATAATTAGGCATATTAAACCCTAAACCAAATATAACAATAAGTATTATAGGATAAAACTAATCTATAACAATTATATGAAAACTAAGACAATGTTGATATTATAGGGATCATTAGCGATGGATTGAGCGAGTCCCACTTCGAGTGAGCAAGCGAAGAGTCTAGGTAAATTAGGATTAATACGTTACTATATTTCGAAGTACTGATTTGTAGTACTTGAAGGCTTGGAATTATACTTGATTATGTTTGTTAAATAGCTGACTGTGCGCATATGTTTGTTTCTGAGTTGATGATATGATTTGATTTAGTGCTCTAGCTTACATTATATGATTTGTATGAAATGATAATCACCCTAAACTAAACCTAATCAAATATATGACTTGTAAACATGAATTGGACTTGCATAGCAACCCATTAAAGGAAAACTAGGATTCTCTGACTAAACACCGACCTCCTCAAAAGAGATAACGCTGGATAGCATAATTGGTCCCTTTTTCATCCTTAGTCGAACTAAGTGATAAGTAAGGAGGTCATGGCAAGGGTAAAGTCAATGGTTCAAAGGTAGTCGCAAGAGGAGCAGTGTCTCTATTGCACCAGCCTAAGTCTAGTCGTGAGCTGTTGTATTAACGAAAACTCCTCGATTTAGATTAGAACGGGTGCAATTTCTCTAATCTCACAACAGTCCGGACAACGTCATGCAATAGCATTTGCTTGAACATGTATTACACCTAATAATTTGGTTGATAACCTTGTTGTATTTGCTGTATGGTTCTGAGTCTCCATCCTAACTTACTGAGTCATGGTTACTCACATCCCTATAGATTTTATTGTAGATGCTAACTAGAAAGCGACCATATAACTACCTCAAAGCCAACAACTGCTAAATCCTAGAGAGTGAGGATATAAACTGAAGACCAGATACACTCTCAAGTATAGATTATTCTTTAAAGTTTTTAGTATTAATTTATAAATTACTTAAGTAGATTAGGATTAATTTGCTAAATCTTGTAAAGATACTTAGGTTATTTCAATATAAGTATATATCTTTATTAAGTTCATAAGTAAATAACATACTTAATTTATGAACTGTATACTTTAAAGTGAGTTACTCATGAATGCCTTGTATAAATTAAGTCTAAAATAACAACTGTTAAGCTAGTTTCTATCTTAGAATGGTTTGTATGGCGGGACTGTTACGATTCTACTGCTTTAAGACGTGACACACAAGCCCCGGTTTAGTGACCAAATTTGCAAGTGCACTGCAGTAAACGCCTCGAAACCTGGATTAGAACGGACATAATTTCTCTAATCTCATGACAACCGATCAATGCCGTACAATAGTATGCTTGATCATGCATTGCATCTAATTAAATTGCTTGAAAACCCTAGTTGCTTGGTGTTAAATATGTGCTACTGCCTTCGTCTCACTTACTGAGCAAGTTGTCACTCATCTCCTGATAGTTATATTGCAGGTTTCCTTAGTAGACTCACCAGATGGCTAAAGAACGGGATCGAGGATTGAGATTCAAGATTTACCTAACTGGATTCCTATTTAATTTATCGATTGTATTAACTTGTAAGAAAACTAATAGAGTCTCCTCAAGTGACCCCTAGTTTTCAATCAACAAAATTTATCCCATGCTCTGCAAGCCTGTGGATTTTAGTGAAATTTTAGTTATAAAAATTAATTTTCAAAATCTATTTTTAAATGTTACACCACAGGTTAATTCCTACCAAGTACTGAATAGACGCTTCCAAGTAGTGGAGTGGTGAACGCCTTGTATAGGCTATACCTACATTAGCAACTAAGGTGGTTATCTTCTAGTATAGGTTAGTTTATACGGCGGGACTGTTACGACTCTCTAGTTTGGGGCATAACACTAATAGAATACGAGATGCACACATGGGTAGCATGTCATAGAGAATTTTATCAAAATAATTTCCAATAGAGATCAATAACAATACTTGTTGAGTGACATGTAGTGCTTTGTTCTCATTCAGCTAATGCAACTTATATGGCTTCGAATGTGAGATAGTTGGTAATTTCAATTTCTTAATCAGGTCGGTAGATGCCATACTAGTACAGCTCCCACTATCTATTATGAGCACACAAACTTGATCATTCACCTTACATGTAATGTGGAACAAATTCTCTCTCTACTCCTCCTCAATAAAGGGTTCTATACTCGTCGCACGTCGAACAACTAAGGTTAGCTTGTCCAAGTCCTTAGCAAACACATCCTCTTCAATTAATTCATCCTTCTGAGTAGTTTCCTTCTTGGGAATAGCCTTTTCTTCAGGTTTCTCATCAATATTATCTACTTCAATCTTTAGAACATCTTCCTTGATGATCATAGTCCCTCAGTTCGGACGTTAAGTAGCCATGTACCCAAATCCTTAGCATTTAAATCACTTAATTTGGCTTATCTTCCTTTCAGATCCCTATCCCTTCTCATATGTTCCCGTCGGCTTGGCTCAGCACGTCACTGTCAAGTAAACCATTCTATTCGACTCTGACATCTACTCTTCTAGTTGGCTCGATACTTGACTAAGCTTGGTAACTTCCCTAAGCAAGTCAACTTAACTAACCAGGTCGATTCATTAGGGGTTAGGTCGACATTTTGCTCCTTCTCTATCTGTTCATTTACTGGGCTATTCATATAGCCTCATCCATTTGGTCAACTATCGAAGTTCCACAATATCTCAAATGTCATTTCTTAATCTAAAAAGAAATTTGGATACTATTCGAGCCGATAGTTCATCCACTTCATAACGAATCATGAGTATCTAGAATTCTTGAAAATATTCATCAACAGTTTAGCCTCTTTGCTTCAACTCTTAAAGCTGAGCAAAAATGTCTTACAAATAAGTATCCAACACAAATCTGTTTCTAAATATCCTCTTCATCTCAGGCTAAGTATTTACCTCTCTGTATCCTTCTCGTCTTCTCATGATTTGAAAGTTCTTCTACTGCATAGCAACATATCCTAAGAACTCAATAGCAACAGTCCTTACCTTCTCTTGGTCCTCGTACTAGTAATAATAAAAAGCATGCTCAACCTTCTCATCCCAATCTAGACGATCATCTACACTCCTAGAACCATTGAAACTCGAAATCTGAAGCTTTACATGGTCGGTAACTAGAGGTGTATAAATGGGCTTTGGCCCGTGACTCGGCCTATTTAATCCATTTTCAAAATGGGTTAAGGCTAAGATTTTTTTGCCCATTTAAAAGTGGGCCAAATTAGCCCAACCCGTTTAACCCGTGGGTCAAAGTGGGCTGGTTTGGGTTAGCCTATTTAATAAATGTATACTTTTAGCCCGCGGGCCGGCCTGTTTAACCTACTTTTTAAGCGGGTTAGGGCCAATATTTCTTAACCCGTTTAAAAGTGGGCCAAATGAGCCTGGCCCTTTTAACCTGCGGGCCAAAGTAGGCCGGGTCGGGTTAGCCCGTTTAACCTGTTTGCATATCTCTATCGGTAGCTCAGGGTACTCTAGCTCACTCTTCTTCTTCATCATCATCCATATCACTCAAATCAATCCTTCGTCGTACTTACCTTCCTACTCCTCTACCTCAAACTTTTCGAGCTGAGTTTTATCCTCTAGTAGGTTGAGCAACTTGTGGAGTATTCCACGCGACTTTAGCTTATCGATAAGCCATTGTAAGAAAAACTCTAGTCAAATCAGCTATGAGATTGGTCACCTCATCAAGCCTTTCATTTGTACTCGTAAGGGTGTCGTGAGGTTGTTAACCGTGGTAGACAGCACCACCATTATCATCTCTAATACCAGCATTGAGAGTTAAGGCCGTCATTTCTTCAATAAAAACTCAATAACAAAACTCATAATCCAAGAAATAACAAATGCAGTTCTTTACGCTAAACAACACAAAAACACACCCAAATACTTCTTCACACAAAAGTTTTGTATATTGTAAACACAATAGCCACTTCTAAAATCAACAACCTAACTAAAACTTGCTCTATTTTCGTATGCTCGAAACAGGGCAAAACAGAGTATACATGAAAGCAACTATTATACCCTTTAACTTATGTGAACACTTTAGTGAATCTTCACATAACCTCAATACACTACCATAGCAAACACCACTTCACAAAAACTCAAATATAACTTAACCAAATGAAACCTCCGCTCTAATACCAAGAGATGATATGCTGCGCAGAGAGCTAACAAAGGCGATAGTATCGATAATGGGTCCAAGCTTGCCAAAAGCTTAAAGAACAAGTGGGGGAACACGCAAAAATAAGAAAAGTAAAACAAGCAAATTCACAAACAACTCCAAAGAATATGATATACCAATATAACTTCTAAAGACTTACGGTACAACTTGATATAATGCACGAAATGATCTAATAAAGTGACTCACCATCTAGCCTTACTTATAGATGATGATAAAAGTGAAGTAAACAAACAAGCTAACAAGCAATGTTTACAGAAAAGAAAGTATATTTAGCACGTTAAAGATGATAAAATAATTACGGCTACATATACAGTAGATATTTATACCAAAAAATTAGGGCAACCTGCCTAAAATGGAAAAGATTAAAAGAGTAATATCCTAAAAAAGTAATATACAAGAAATAATAAAATGTAAAAATGAAAATTCAAAGTGATCAATGATTAGGGCAATTGAATCCTTTCATGTGGTCCTAGACATACAGTGACCGCATATTGAAGATACTTCTAACAGAAATAGGCAAATGGTACGGTCAGGATGGAGGTGCCGAGCACACCTGGGTCCATTCAAGAAGAAGTGGCTGTCGATGTGTGATGAAACTCTCGACTTCTTGGCACCAATATTGCCAAGCTAAAGGTCAACTCGGTCATGATTGAGCAAGCGTGTGAGTGATCGAGTCTTTGGCAAAGCACAAGTCAAGTCAATGCCCAACTATTGAGAGATGTATAGTTACTCAGCTCGGCATATAAAATTGGTTAGCAACAAGAATCAACTCAGCCTCGACAGGAGCTGGTTGAAACATGAGAGTTTGTCTTGTAAGTCCTTTTAAGTCTTCGGCTCAATTATGAGTTAAAGGCCCAATAATCTAATTCCTATTAAGCTCTACCCTAAAACAATACTAATCTTATAGACACTTTTGTAATGTTATTTTCTCCTACTAGTTAGATTTATGCGTTTAAACTCATGCTAGATTTATTCACCTTTAGATAAGGAATTTCGTCATACTTCTCTTCGACCTATATATAGTTTTACCTTTTTTTAGTAGTTTTCCATCTTATATCAATCGGTTTCGCTTTTAGACAAGGACCCGTTTATAGGGAAACGAAATATGACACGAAGCTGCGTCTGTGAAGAGGTATTTCCAATTCGGATGTTGACAAAACAAAGCTGGGCCAGTAACCAGAAGCTTACTTACTCATGATGCAGCTTTGTGCATTCAATCAAGGGAACATTTTGTCCATCAATACGAATACAAGACCATTGATTATCAATTTTTAAATGGAAATGGGGCACTAATGTTAGGTAAAACTACTTATTAGGACACAAGCTCAAGGTACGTGCTTGGGTCCACTATATACACACCTGAAGGTATATTTTTTAAGCCTTTAATATGTAATGATGGCATTTGCATCTTCCCCAATCCCTAAAACTATCAAAACCAGACCAATTTTTTCAAAAACTTGTGGACGTGTGTGCGTGTATGGGGCTGCCTTGACTATCTAAATTATATTTTGTTAGCCGCTGCATATAGGCCCACCTAATTTATTTAGGGATTTATTTAGTATTGATGATTGATTCGTAAAACAAGACGTGAAACGATAGTTGAAAACACTTGTTATTTGTTAAGATATTAATTAATAACTTTTTATTTTTCTATGTACTTGAATTTCCGTAAAAAATGTATTGATGTTGCAAAATATAAAAACTTTCTTTTAGATTTTGAATGGAATAAGGTAATAATAAAATTATAATTCTTAAGGAAGGGAACAAATAAGTAATAACTATTTGTTTGAATTATTTTTAGGTCTTATAAGTAGATATAAAAATACATTTTAAAAAATTGCTATTTCTTTTACCCTATAAAGGAATTGCAATTCTTCATTTTTTAGTATTAACAATTATATGAAATAGACATTCTATCAACTGAATGTAAGAATGTAAAAATAGATGACGGTATAGGAATAACTATTTTATTTTTTACTCTTACAAAGTCGAGCAAACGCACTACTAAAAGGTATTTTTAATAAAATTATAAGTATGATATATATTAGCTTCTAGAGAATATCTAAATAGCTGGCCCTAATTATTGTTCTTGATTAAGAAACTTTCTCTCCTACCGATAAAATATTAGGTTGCCTTTCTTCTTCGCGATTGTATATAAAAGCCTAGCTAGAGCTTAATAGGCTCCGACTACGAGCAAGATTTCTTCAGCCAGTGATATGGTATGACTACGCGGAAAGCGGGACAACTATTGCAGAAAAAGGTAAAAGGATAAAAATTAATGCAACATGTTAATAAAAGGTTGCATATTTCCCTTTTTAATTGCTTAATCTTTATTAAGACTATTATAATATAACAATATAAATATATGTCTTCAAACCAGATTGATCTAAGTCCAAAATCCATCGAAAATTACATTAAACTTTTATAATAATTTATTTCGGATTCTTAAAAAATTATCTAAAATCAAATTATTTATTGTAGTTACGCAATGCGTGGGCTCGTCCTTTTCCAAACGGTCGGATGCATGTATCATGCTTAATTTATTGTATTTTTTTTTTTTCCTTTCTTTATTCAAAAAGAAAGCCCAACATGATTTCTAAATCAAAATTAAAATATCAATACTACAACAATGCCCCAGTTTTACATAATCCTAATTTTCAATTTGCAATATTTAAATGTAATTTATCATCGGGTGTAATTTCTTTGAAAACAAATGAGAAATGATAAAAAGCTATCTTACGACTACATGTGAGAAAGCAAAAGTATTAGTTATTCGAAAAAAGTAAACTGATCCTATAAAAAAGAATCCTGCGACCCAGCTTCTAAAGTTAGGTTTAATTATAATTCAAAAATCAATACAAGATTATACCAAGCCCTAGATGCATACATAAAATCTTTCCCAACCATTATTATTATATTAACTTTTTTAGCTTTTAAAGAAATGCAAAATTCCAACTGAAAACCTACCAAATTTTATTAACTTTTTGAAGTTATTATAGTTAATGTTGACATGAGGATAATTCAATCTATTTAAGGTTAATAAGACACTAAAAAAAGTTAATACCACTTGCATCTATCCAAGGATTGTGCTACTCTTCCATCATTCATTGGCCGGAAATCCGCAACTCTAATCCCCCCGTGTAGATATGGTGAATGAAATGCATTGGACATTTGCATATGTAGCCCTTTTTGTTTTGGTACTTAAGTAACATTTTAGTTTCCATGTGTTCATTATATCACGTTTGGTTCATTAAGTAAAATGCATATTTTTTATGATGTCAGTTGTTTATTATGCATGATTAGACATAACAGTGTTAACAAACTTTTGTTATTTATTTAATTACAGTTCCATCGTATTACCTCACCATCATTATTATCACTAACATTGTTGCTATTGTCATCCTTACCACTATTACCATGTTACCACTGACATTGCTATTACTGTTACCATTAACACAAAACCATTGTGGTATTAAACAACGAGCTTGTCTGATGCCTTGCAACCATTTTGCAAAGCCATGTGCTCGCACTAAGGGATATGCAAGTTGTAGGTGAGCTTCTCTTCTATACCACAACTCGCATGATGAGCTAAATAACACTCCTTCAAGCATATTTCCCCTTAATTATAGAGCCAACATACACCGGTTGCCTAGCATAAGCTTAGAGCTCCACTTATACCCCGACCACAACCCCTATCCCCCTACCCCTACCCCTTCAAGCATCAACCAATGCCTTCCTCAGCATCTTAGCCTAACTTCTGTCTTTAGGACCAACTCTCCACCGCAACTTATTAATGGATGTCCAACATCCATAATATGGCCAACACACCCGACAATCCTTGCAATTGTTAGGTCCCTAAGCTACAAATTTGGTGGTCCGACCGACCACAACATACCATCCACAGTGAAGCTTAGTCTCTTTCACGGAATGCACTGTTTGCCGCTAGCCAGTACGAATGAACCTCTTATCGCTATGTGTTTAGATGACTCACATAAAAGGCATCAAGTGCCATGAAGTAAGAGAGAATATTCCCTTTCCAAGAGATTTCTCCTCCCTCTCACAACTTGAGATCGACATACCACATACATTACATACACACACACTGGCCAAGCACGATCCTTTAGGTCCTGAGTCCTCGCCCCCATCTTCCTATGGTCCTCCTAGCTAACTTAAGCATCGAAGGGTACTCGTAGCCACACTTACTGAGGGCATTTTACAAGTATCGAAGTGCAAAAAATGAAGCCCAATTTAGGCTACTATAACAACAATAGCTAAAAGCAAAAACAACAACCCTCAAGCTTCCCATATGGAGGATACCAACACCTCCTAACAATGAGGAGGCAATCAAACACTTCCACCACCTTAAAACGAAAGTATCGAAATCTAAGAGCTCAAGTCAGTTGTTCAGCAAATGCTTGAAGAAAGCAAAAAAATATCACGAATCTACTACAGCTTTACACAAAGATGTTACATTACTAAAAAATGCATCTAAAAAATGTCCAAACAAGGAGGAACCGTCAACTCTTCCTTACAACCAAGCAAAAATGGGCAACCTACGCACCATACACCTTATGCATTCACACAAAGAAACTCAGCACAATCACCAATCATACGAAGACTTACGTAAACGACTAAACTATAACCACGACACATGTGAAAGGCAAACGCACTGTGATAAGTAAGCTGGCCAATAGCCTATCACCAAGGCTATCACCAAAAGATTATAAAGACATGAATATGGATGAGCTTAATGAACACATGTTATGCCTCTAACATGTGTGATTAGAAGAAAATTGAATTGTCCGTACAGGCGCCGCGCTCTATACTGACAAAAAGCCCATTCATCTCTTCAATCCTCAAAGAGACAATCCCCATAGGAGCAAGGCTACCACATCTGAACACTTACAATGGCACTACTGATCCAAACAATCACCTCATCTACTTCCGAACGATGATGAGCCACCATAACTTCTCAAATGCCATCATGTGTAAAGCTTTCCCCAACACACTAGCAAAAGCCGCTTTGCTTTGGTTCAATACCCTCCACAAGGTATCTATCACTTCATTTGACGACCTAGGAAGCAAATTCCAATAACACTTCCTCAGTTCCCGACTCCCACGAAGAGACTCTTTTATTCTCTATAATATTCACTAGCGTCCCAACAAAACCTTACAAGTATACCTTGAGCGCTTCAATCAAACAAAGTTGCAAGTTTCTAAGCTAGACATAGGAATGGCCCTACAAGTGCTCTTAACTAACATAGACCCTAACTAAATATTAAAAAGCTTTGCTATTTATTTATTATTTTTATTATTTTTTTTATTTTCTATTTTATTATTATTTTGACTAGAAAATAAATAAAATGAAACTAATCTTTTTCTTTTTTCGATTTTTTTTTTCTTTTTTGGTTACAATACAATAATAAACCAATAAATATATATATGTAAAGACAAAACTTAAAAAAAAAACGAATCAAATTACAATGGAGGGTCGAACCAAATATGTCAATTAAGCATACGGGTTGGAGTTGGGTCAGCCTTAGAGTGGTCTTCGAGTTAGATGTGGAGCGGGTTGGATTCAGGTCAAGCTCCACAGTTGCAGGTTGTAGATGGAGGGTGAAGGCAGTTAGCAGTGGTGCTCCAAGGCGGTTTTAAGCCGATTTTTTTTATGAAAAAGGCTAAATCCATGTGAATCTTATTGGTACTAGGGTGTTTGGTGGTGGTGCAATGTCTTTTCATAGCCATTCGAAAATGGGTTAGATTTAGGCTAATAGTTGTATATGTGTCTAAGCATCGGTTGTGAGGGATTAAGAGGCACTACCACCATCAGAGCTTGTTGGGTGATAGTTGGTCGGTAAAGTGATGGATTGGAGGTTACGGAGGAGTGCGGTGGTCCTGTAGCTGCTATGCTTAGATAATGGAAAGAGTGGTTCTGGGTTTGGTCAAAGGAGTTAAGGCCAATTAGTGTTCATGTGGGTGGGTGATGGTGTGGCTGTGCGGTAGGTAGTGGATTGTGGCTGCATGTGTAAGGCATACAATGGAACTTAGGTTATGGAGAGAGAGATTCAAACGTAAGTCATCGATTGTAAGTGTTGGGTGCTACCGTACATTGGGCTCCGATCCGTATGCGTATGTCAGATGAGAGTGGGATTGAGGAGACGATCGAGTTGGTTCTGGATTGTTGTTGATGAGTGTGTGGGTTCAATTAGAGTTTGAGGTTGTCTAGTTGTAGGGTTGTTGATGGAGTGAGATTGACGATGAAGTGGGGGGGAGGGGGGCGACGGGGGTAGGGTAGAGTCGTTGTTGGGTTCAGTCGATAGCGATAAGTGGATAGTGAATGTAGGTGGTGTCTAAGATATACAAGAGAGGGTCATGGGCAAGTGAGAAAGGGCTGCCATATGTGTGTTGTACGGATTTGGGGTGGATAGTAGTTGTAAGTTTGGGTGTTCGGTTGTAAGGGGTTAGAAGTCAAGGAGTAAGGGTCAAGCTACTTGATGTGTGGTTAAGGTTGAAGTGAGAGAGAGAGCCCCAAAACTGCCATGTGTGTGTTCTATTTTTGAGTGAGAAAGGGAGGGAAAGAAAAGGAAAGAGAAGAAGGAGAAGGGAAGATGTGTTGTCAAGGCTAATCACAAAGCGCCACATGTTACAACTAGACATGTGATAGGTTATGGAAAAACCAAAAGTAAAAGCATTCTTATGCCTTTAGTGAGATTCAAACTCAAGACCTTGTGTTAACTTAATGCAAATGTTCAAATGCTTATCCACTAGCTTGTTAAACTGTACCTTATTTGTATGTGCAATAAACCTGAGCTAGATTTGAATCTAAGCCCAGGCTGAACACCCTTCCCCTACAAGAAAAGAAATTTATTATTTAAACACTAAAAATTATTTAAAATTCTTAAATTTTCAAAATTTTTTCTAAGATTTCTATTTTTTTGTAATTTTTAAAAATTTCGGACCCTTTATCCTATTCTAAAAATTTTGAAAAAAAAAAGGGGGACAAAAATGAGATGTCTATACCCCTTACATGAGAAAAGTGTGAGAAGCAAAGGCATAAATTTCAAGACTACACCTTATACACACCCCTGACCTGACCCTTTAGCAAAAGCATGTATGAGGTTTGAGAGCAACTTTCGAGACCACCTAGCATCCATGAAACGCTAGAGGCAATGAATACAAGGAAATACTATGACTACCACAAGGCACATGGACACAATTAGATGGGTGCAACCACCTTAAGAATGTAGTCGAAGGCTTTATTTGCAAGGGCTGCATCGAACACTTCATTGCAGATAAGAAAAATCAAATCTAACAGCTAACCCAGCGCCACAAAGTGAATCACCAATAGCAACACCACAATCAACAGGCCAATGCCCCCTACAAACGAGTAGAACTACAAGGGACGACGAGGCTAGATCAACACCATATTTGGCGGACCCAACCTCCTCTCAAGCGATACAACCCTAACAGCCAAACATAAGGTACACATTGTAAGTAATAAGAAACTAAAGATCGATACAGTAATAACTTTTACCAACGCAGACGAATAGGGAATCAACCTACCCTACAACGATGCACTAATCATAAACACTGAAATTGGGTACTTTAACGTCCCCAAGATGTTTGTTGATAGTGGGAGTTCGGCAGATATACTCTTCTACAATGCTTTTAAGCAAATGAAGGAATAGCTTGACAAGCCCCTTCAACCGTAAAATCATAGCCTTATAGGGTTTGAGGGAATCATCACCTTACCTGTTCGACTAGGCAATGGTGAACACGTTGCCACACAGTAAATAAACTTCATCGTTGTCAACATATGGTCACCATACGGTGCCATCCTCGGCAAACCAAGCATCACAAAATTCGACATGCTTATTAGCCAAAAATTCCTCAAAGTGAAGTTTATGACCCCTACTGGTTTAAGCAAAGCTAAAGGTGATCAAGCTTTATCCAAGATTCTCTACCTCAAAGCTTAATCCAAAAACAATGTCATGAACATCGAATCCACCAACTCCTCTACTTCCGTAATATGGGGAGAGCTTACAAAAAAGACCTTAGAAATCAATATATTAGATGCCCTGAGCACAATAACCAAAATAAGAGCCGAGCTACCAAATAATGACAAAGTCGAGCTCATAGATTTCCTTAAGCAAAACTCAAATGTCTTAGTGTCTACCCTAGAAGACATGCCAAGAATTATTGACATACCAGAAGCTACTCACTACTTAAATGTTAATCTTGCTATCTGCCTTGTCAAGCAAAAGAAGTAATACGTTACCCCCGAATGATAGGCCACAATCGAGGAAGAGGTGCAAAAGCTACTCCGAGCAAGCTTCATTCGTCAAGAGAAATATTCTACCTAGCTCGCTAATACAATACTCGTCAAGAAAGCAAATGGAAAGTGATGCATGTACGTCCACTACATAGACCTTAACTAGGCATACCCCAAGGATTGCTTTCCCTTACTGCATATAAACTAGCTCATCGACTCAATGTCTAGCCACATACTTCTTAGTTTCATAGATGCCTATTCGGGATTCAAGATATAACTAGATTTGGATGGCTCCCCAAGCGAAGTCCACATATCCTTTGTTTGAGACCTATTGCTATAAAGTAATGCCCTTCATTCTAAAAAACGCTAGAGCTACATATCAAAGGTTAGTCACCTACATCTTCAAGCCACAAATAGGTAAGAATATCAAGCTCTACATCAATGACATTATGGCTAAGAGTAAAACCAAGAAAGACCACATCGATGACCTCCAGGAGATCTTCTAAACCCTTCGTAAATTCTAAATAAAACTTAACCCCCAAAAGTATTTCTTTGGAGTTGCATCAAGGAAATTCCTTAGCTTCATGGTCACAAAGTGGTGGACAGAAGCCAATCCTAACAAAATTAAAGTAATCCAAGACATGCAAGCCCCGACCAAAATCAAAGAGGTCTAACGACTAACAAGAAGGGTAGCTACCTTCAATTACTTCATATCCCGAAGCACTGATAAATGTGCAAAATTTTTTCTACTCAAACACCTCGCCAAGCTTAAGTGGAAGCAAGAATGTCAATGAGCTTTCCAAGATCTGAAGAAATTCTTGGCGACACCACCAATACTCTCCAAACCAATGCTTGGAGAAGAGCTATACTTATACCTTACAATTAGTGACAAGGCATTATCCTTAGTACTCTTCCAAGCTAACAACCATAACCACCAACCAGTCTACTATGTTAGTCACATCCTCCAAGGGCTAGAGCCTAGATATACCAAAATAGAAAAGTTCACGCTTATGGTGGTCATTACAGTTCAAAAGCTTAGGCCCTACTTCCAATCATATCCAATTGTCATCCTGACAGACGTCCCGTTCAAAACTGCTTTATAGAAGCCCAACACTCCAGGTTACATGATGAAGTACTCTCTTAAACTCAGCGCCCATAGAGATTAGTTTCGCCCAAGACAAGCAATTAAGGCATAAGTCCTAGCAAACGTCATAGCAGAATAAACCGAAGCAAATGACCCTCTACTCGAGCTCACCATACCTGTCTGAATACTCCACATCGACAGCTCCTCCACTAAGGGGAAGAATGGGGCCAATATCACATTACGAGGCCTATACGAAATGAAGATCTTTTACACCCTAAAATTTGGTTACCTAGTAAGTAACAATAAAGCTAAATACGAAGTGCTAATCGCCAATAAAAAAATTGCCAAACATATTAGGGTAAAGAAGCTCAGCATACACTCAAACTCTATGTTGGTTGTATAATAGGTTAAGGGGGAATACAAGACCAAGGACAAAACAATGGTCAAGTATCTACACTTAGTGTAGGGCCTTCTCGCAAAATTCACTTCCTAGAAAGTTAAAAAGATCCCTTGAGTAGAAAATATAGAGGCAAACAAACTATTCAAGATAACCTCATCTACCATCCCTACATCACATGATTGCGATAAGCCACTCTTCATATAGTATCTCCTTAAGCGAAGTATAGAGGTACAACAGCAACTAGTCACCAAAACGATGGAAGTAAGCCCTAAACCCTCTTGGATAGACCCCCTTATACAGTATCTAAAGATAAGGGCATTACCCGAAGATGGAGTAGAGGCAAAGAGGCTAGCCTACACTACAACCAACTATACATTGATCAATGATGCACTCTAATAATGAGGACTTAACACCCTACTCCTCAAATGCCTCTAGATAGAAGAAGGCACCTAGGTCCAAAGCTCCCTTTAGGGATTTGTAGCAATCACATCTAATCCCAAGCACTATACCTTCGAGCGCTTAGTTGGGTTATTATTGGCCAACAATGAAGGAAGACGCTAAGACCATGGTCTAGAAATGTTGTTCCCTCCAAAAGCATACGCCAATCACTCAAACTCCCAATTCAAAGTTATAACCCTTTACAAGCCCGTAGCCATTCATGCAATAAGGATTAAACATCCTCTACCCCTTCCCAAAAGCCTTATCAAGTCGACAATTCATTCTGGTGGTAGTAGAGATGATAGGGATCAAGGACCGATCACGCGCTCTCAAGCCCAAGGACTTTCTTAGATGGTTTGCCAAGCTGTCCAATGAGAGTTAAGTGCCAAGGAGCAGTGTTTACCCCAATCCAATTTGTCGAGCTACTTCGCTTTCCATACCATCCAAGAAGCTGTCAAAGTGAATAGTCGACATACGGAGCCAACCCCCCCGTAACACCCTAATCCTAGCACTAAATCAAGAAAACAGCCATCTCCACATTACCGAAACCAAGCTGACATTTGTTAAGAGCCAACCACCTAAGGCCAACCCGAATGTAATTCATCCCTGTGCGAACCCCTATCTAACCCCAGCAATCAAAGTTTCCAAACTATCAACACTAACCAAACCTGATCAAGGCCCATCCTTACTCGACTCGCAGTGTTATTAGGACCACATACTAAGTAAAAAACACGCGCATTGTCCTTTCTAACATTTTCGTACTATCCTTCTAATAGAGCATATTCTTTTTGCAGGATTATATGCTTTCCCTATAAGTTATTCTCCTTTTGTTTAGTAAGTAGGGATCCAATTCTGCAATTTTCTGTAATTTAAGACTTACCCTAACTAGGTACTATAAATGCTTGCATAATGTAATAGCTGCAAAAAAAGACTAACATATATAGAGAATACACTGATCTTTTCTACTTACTCTTATCTAGCCCATTTGAGTATAGACTAGTGGCAAGTGACCTCCGGCAATACTTGTGCGTCATATTAAGTATGATCCGAGCTCGTATAAGGCGTTGGTGTATCATATCCATCATCAGTGCATGGGAACCCCTATTTAACCTTCAATTATCATTTACTTTTGAAGTCATCTCATGACCCAGACCTACCCTTTTGGTTACGCGTAATATTGGGTCCATGTGTTCATCTATGAAAGCTATATCATCCTAGTATCAGAGCTTGGCTATGTTTGAAGTTGGATTTTGTTACTATATTCTTTGAGTGATTTGTTACTATTTCACGTGTCAAAAGTTCTACTATTGACGTAAGAGTTTAGTATTTGGGAAGTGTTGAGGAAAATTCTATGCTTTGTTTTCCCTATTCCTAATACAAAAAAATAGGGTGTAATTGAGTGTTTGCTTGTTTGTTGTGTAGTTATCATGGTGTTGGAAGTATTGGTTATTAATCCGCTACCGTTGTTCATGGATAGAATTTCAAGTGGTAATTTAAACATCTATTATGTAGAGTAACCCATAATGTTAGATTCAAGTGTTCAATGAACTCTAGAGAACCAAGAAAGTAGTACTCGACATGGCCAAGCATAAGAAGGAAGCTTCACACCCCAATCAGTAGGTGACCATTTGGATAGACTTACTGACTTGGTAACTAGTTTGGTGACTTTTATCCAAAAAGACAAGCAGTGAGCTAGAAATATCCCTACTAGACAATGTAAGCAACAAGGGCGAGGCAATAGTCAATTTGGCTAAATTAATGCCCTAACTCGACTACCCCATGCTGAAGGGATTGGTAAGGATGCTAGGTAAAGGCTAGCCCTTAAAGAAATTGAGGAGGAAGAGGAAGGAGATGACAAAGCATAAGAGTATTACGAGCCTGAGGAAAAAAATGTACGAGCCCCTAAAGTTGAAGGGTTGAGGATGCATATTCCAAGTTTTTTTGGTGATGCTGAGAACTACCTAAATTGGTAGATAGGATTGAAAAGCAATTTGAATTCTATGACGTACCCAACAATGCAAAGGTTAGACTTGCTGTATTGGAGTCTACTAGTTATGTCACCTTATGGTGGAAAAACTTGTAAGCTACCTAAAGAAAGGAAGAAGAATGAGAGATTAAGAGTTAGGATGAAACAAAGAGGGTTATGCAAAGAAGGTTTGTGTCGAGCTATTATCTACAGGATGCGTTTAAAAGACTGTAAGAGCTAAGACAAGGAGGGTCGAGTATAGAAACTTATGTTAAGGAATTCTAAATGTTAATGATCCAATGTGAAGTCGTAAAGCTAGAGAATCTAACTGTATCTTGATTCCTTAGTGGATTGAAGTATGAGATTGGGGATGTCTTGGAAACCCTAGTTATTAAAACGCTTAATGACGCCATCCAAGCCAACCAAAGGATAGAAAGGCACCGAACAAGAAGGTTCTGACCACCAGCTAGCCGACCAAGCAGTAGCCAAACTATTTTAAGCAAACCTGTATGAATAAAACCAAGTAAGGTTGCTAAGACCCGACCCGCTCAGACTACCTGAGCCGATGAGAAGGAACCCCCAAGGAAGTTCGAGAAGGGCCAAAGTTTAAGTAAGAAGACAAGTAAGATCAAGTGTTTCAAATGCTAAGGATTTAGATACATAGCCGCTCAGTATCTAAACAAGTGAACAATGGTGACCCGAGGCGAGGTACTGACTGTTGAGGTCAACAATACTGATGAAGAAGTAGAGAAACTGAAAGAGAACTGACAAACCGAACTATCCAAGGAGGAAGTTATCTACAATGAGGAAGGCAACTTTTTGCTGACCACTCTAGTGTAGAGGAGAACAATGAGTGTCAGCCTTGTACTTGAAGATGAACAAAGGAAAAATCTCTTTCATATTGGATGCAAGGTGAATGAATCACTGTATGTGTTGACGTTGACAGTAGGAGCTACACCAATGCAGCATCTACATTTATGTTCCAACAATTGAAATTGCCAGCCATGCCTTACCCAAGACCTTACAAGCTTCACTGGCTTAATGATAAGAGAGCCCTACAGTTGAACAAACAAGTATCCATGCCAATCTGCATTGGCAAATATCGAGACGAAGTGCTCTGTGATGTGCTACTCATGATTATGTCCCACTTTCTACTTAGACAACCATAGATGTTTGATCAAGTAGTTATATATGACGGAAGGAGGAATACATGTTCTGTAGAGCATGAAGGCAGGAGGATGAAATTGAGTCATATGACTACCAAGCAGGTAAAGGTTATGCAATTTTAACTTAGCCAAACCTTAAAGAAAGAGGCTTTAGTGATGACCTAAGCCAAACTGAAAAGAGAAATGGAGCTCGAAGGACCAACCTATTTGCTGGTTCGAAGGTTACTACAGATGAGTTTCAAGGAGAGGGAGCAGCCTGCTGAGGTAAAAACCTTACTAAAGGAATTTGCCATCCTATTTCCAGAGGAGCTACCAAAAGGTCTGCCCCCAATCTAAGGTGATGAGCATGCAATCAACCTACAACTAAGAGCCATACTACCAAATAAGCCTACCTACAGGCTGAATCTTGAACAGGCCACTGAACTACAGAGGCAAGTAGATGAGATAATGAAGAAGCGGTATGTGTGCGACCTTATTGATACCGAAGAAAGATGGTTCTTGGAGGATGTGTATAGATAACCGAGCAATCAATTAAATTACCATCAAGAATAGGTACCCCATACCCAGACTCGATAACATGCTAGACAAATTAAGTAAAGCAAAAGTATTCTCTAAGATCGACGTTAAATCTGGATACCATCAAATTCGAATGCTCGAGGGTAATGAATGGAAGACTGCATTCAAGACACGACATAGTTTATATAAATGGCCTGTAATGCCATTTGGATTATCTAATGCGTCGAGCACGTTTATGCACCTGATGAACTACATATTTCAAGAATTAATAGGAAAGTTTATTATAGTTTATTTTAATGACATTCTGGTATATAGCCCCAACCTGGAGACTCACCAGGAGCACCTTCGAAAAGTCTTTGCAAAACTTTGAGTTGAATAGCTCTATGTTAATCTAAAGAAATGCAAATTTTGCCAATCAAAGGTAATCTTCTTGGGGTTTGTTGTGAGTGGAGGTAACATTTGAGTCGATGATGAGAAAATAAGAGCGATCATAGAATGGCCTGAGTAAACCTGTTCTATGGATGTGAGAAGTTTCTACGGCCTAGCATTGTTCTATCATAGATTTATAAAGAATTTCAGTACGATTACGACCCTACTCATCGAACTCTCAAAGAAGAATGTTGAATTTAGATAAGGAGAGAAGGAGCAGAAGAGTTTTGAGGAAGTAAATGATAGGCTTACTACAATCCCCATCTTAGCATTGCCGAGCTTTGACAAAGTGTTTGAAGTAGAGTGTGATACATCCGGACTAGGCATAGGTATTATGCTAATGCAAGAAGGCCAACCTATTACTTACTACAATAAGAAACTTTGAGGAGCTACACTCAACTATTCTGTATATGACAAGGAGTTCTACTCAGTAATTTGAGCCCTAACGATATGGCAACACTATCTGGTGCTTAAGGAATTTATAATCTACACCAATCATGAATCCTTGAGATATTTGAAAAGCCAACCTAAGTTATCCCAGAGACAAGCCAAATAGGTCGAGTTCATAGAGGGTTTTTCCTATGTCATCAGATATAAGAACAATAAGAACAACATAGTGGCTGACACCCTATCGAGACGACATACCCTCCTGATCGAACTGTAGACCAGACTACTTGGTTTTTCAACAATAAAGAATATATATGCTAAGGAACCACATTTTGGTCCTATATATGCATAGTGTGAGGAAGGATAGACACTAGATGACTATCATAGAGAGGATGGATACTTATTTAGGAAGAGGAGGTTATGTATCCTAACTTGTTCCATGAGAGAATTACTTGTGCATGAGGCACATGGAGGAGGATTGATAGGACACTCTGGCCAACGCTACACCCATGAGGTACTATCCTCACAATTCTTTTGGTCGAGAATAATGAGGGATGTGCAATCCGTGTTGGGAAAGTGTGCAACTTTTCGAAAGGTAAAGAGCCAAGCTAAGCAACGACATTATCAACCCTTGCTTATCGTAACTAAACCGTAGTCCGAGCTAAGTATGGACTTCATGCTAGGATTACTAAGCATGCCTTGAGGGAAGGACTCCATCATGGTGGTATTGGATCGATTTAGCAAGATGATACATTTCATGCCCTATTCCAAAACTAACTATGCTTCAGCTATCTCTTTTCTTTTCTTACAAGAAGCAATCAAACTTTATGAAGTTCCTAGAACCATTGTTTCAGACTGAGACCCAAACTTCATGAGCCATTTATGGAGGACATTATGGAAGCAAATGGGAACTAAGCTATTGTATAGCACATCCTACCATCTACAAACTAATGGATAGATTGAGATTGCCAATAGAACCATGGGAACTTTACTGTAGGTTGCTATTGGATGAAACATAGCCAATTGGGATCTGTGTTTGCCAATCATTAAGTTCACCTACAATAGGACCGGCCACAGTATAACAAGCATATCTCCATTCAAGGTCGCCCATGGGTTTAACCCTAAGCTCCCGATGGACCAAGCACCCTGACCGAAGCTTGATGATGACTAACCAACTGTTGAAAGAGTTGAGGCTATTAAAGCCATGCACCAGAAGGTTGTAAAGCAATTGAGTCGAGCTAATGCTAAGCTCGAGAAGTGAGGTCGCAAATGGAGGAAGAGAGAGTTTCAACCTAGTGATTTGGTCTGGATACATCTCATTAAGGAACGATTCCCAAACTTGAGGAAGAGCAAGTTATCCCTTAGAGCTAACAGACCTTTCAAAGTATTAGAAAAGATCAATCTTGATGCTTATAGGATTAAATTACCTGAAGGATATAGAGTCTTAGACTCCTTCAACATTGCCTATCTCCAACCTTACACCCCCGAAGATGAGCAACCTAAAGCTGAACTAGATTTGATCCCAAATCTCAAACAACCTAGAGGGGATGATAAGGATCAAGGATCGATCACGTACTCCCAAGCCCAAGGGCTTTCTCAGATGGTTTGCCGAGCTTTCCAAAGAGAGTTAAGCACCAAAAAGTAGTGTTTACCCCAGTCCGATTTCCTGAGCTACTTCGCTCTTCACACCATCCAAGAAGCTACCAAGGTGAATAGCTGACTTGCGAAGCTGACCCCTATATAACACCTTAGTCCTAGCACCAAATTAGAAAAATAGCCATCTCTACATTACCAATGCCGAGCTAACAATTGTCAGGAGCTGACCATCCAAGGTCGACCCGAATGTGAGTCATCCCTAAGCTATCCCCTGCTTAGCCCTAACAATCAGAGTTGTCGAACTACCAATGCTAGCCAGACCTAATCAAAGGCCTATCCTTGCTTGGCTCGCAGTGTTATTGGGGCTACAAACTGAGTAAAACACGCGTACTTTGTCCTTTTCTGACAGAGGATATTCTTTTCGTACGATTACATGCTTTCCTTGTAAATTATTTTCCTTTTGTTTAGCAAGTAGGGATCCAATTCTGTAATTTTTTATAATTTAGGACTTACCCTAACTAAGTACTATAAATACTCGCATAATGTAATAGCCGCAAAAAAAAAAAAAAAAAAAAAAAAAACATATGAAGAGAATACACTGATCTTTTTACTTACTCTTGAGCTAAGTATCCTTTTTACTAACTCTTGAGCTACTCTTACTAGCCCATTTGAGCATGAACTAGTGGCAAGTGACTCTGGTGATACTCGTACGTCATATCAAGTATGACCCGAGCTCATATGAGATGTTGGTGCATCATCTCCATCGTTTGTACATGGGAACCCCTGGCCAACTTTTAACTATCATTTACTTTTAGAGCCATCTCTGCCTAGACCCATCCTTTTGGTTATGCGTGATATTGGATTCATGTGTTCATCTACGAAATTCATATCAAGATTACTTCACCAAGTGGGCAAAAGGGCTAGTTGTAGCCACCATTGTAAGCTCCATACTCAACAAATAAGAACCGAGCAAGTAAAGTTAAGGTATCAATGAAACTAATTCAATTAACTTAAAAACTTACATATAGGCTTAGGAAATTAATTGAGGAAATCTCGTAAGCTCAGAATTTAAAAATATAATAAAATATTAAGAATATAATCAAAATAGTAGGAATCTACTATATCATCATTATATTATCAGTTACACGCAATGTAAGTTGCAAAAGTTAATGAACACTTAGAAATATATTATAGAAGTAATATAATTAATATTGGACATTAAATAATATATAAAAAAAACATATAAATTCATCGTATATAATTATTATATAAATATATATATCCATAATTATCGTAAATACTCGAAATTAAGTATAATTTACTAAATAAATTAATAAAAATTGGGAAAAATGATAAAATAAATTTCTTAGACAACTAGAAAACATGTTTGTTGTGTAGAATGAGATTAGGAAATGCATGGGATAAGATATTAGCCTTCTTGACACCTAAGCATGTTATTTACACTTGTTAATTAGGTTAAGAAAAATATAAAGCATAAAAAATTGAGTGATAAAAATCGTCCACTACAATCTAAAGCAAGTTTAGTCATTTGTTAGTTTAGGAAAATTCTAGAGTAGGGAAAATAAAGAAAGGAGGTGAGAAAACAAAAATTAGGAAAATTAGCAACAATTTGGGGTTTTACGTGATCTTAAGAAAGACGACTAGCTATAAGTGAAACTAAGTGGTAGCTTAAAGGAGTGGCTGGCAAACAAGTGGGCCAACACACCCTCCCCTCCCCATGATAGTCGAAGCTCATGTTTTTGATAAGTTGCTAATTTCTCTGATTTCAAGAAAAAATTAGCAAAAAAAAGTAAACAATCACAAAAAATTATCAAATTTTCAAAATTTTAAGTGTAGATATGAAGACTTTAAGAAAAATATCTTACGGACCGAATTTTAAGTGAATAATTAAAAGACCAATTGATGTAGTTTTGGACCTGAAATGTTGTGATTATACTTTTAAGATGTTGAAAAACTATAAAAATCATGTTGTCGGATTTTAGGAAAAAATTCGATTTCATCGAAATAGTGCGTTAGACAAGTATTTGCCAAAAGAGCCTTATTATTCTTTATGAAATTATAATAAGACTTATGATTATTACTTTATAACAACTTAAAGTGGATTATTATGAGTTAATAAATGATGATCTCTAAGTGAAAAGTTGGTATTTGGTGAATTTAAAGTTAATTTTCTAAGTATGGGAATTGATGTATGTAATTAAGGTTTTTGGTTGATAATTGCTAACCTTACAAAGTGTGGAAAATTTTGGAAATATAGGGTAAGTTTATGTATGAGTTAAATAGTAAGTTATAATAATAGTTGAAGAGTCAAAAACCATGTCAGAAAAAAAAAATCAAAAGGTATTTTGGGAGTGAATAACTTGATTATTCTAAAAATAGGTATAGACACTCAATTTTTGCCTCTTTTATTTTATTTTATTTCAATAGGATAAGGAATTCTAAATCGAGAAAAACACAAAAAGTAGAAAATTAAAGAAAATCCAAAAAATAGGAAATTTAGAAAAAAAATAAGAAGTTTAGAAAAATAGGAAAAAAGCATTAAAAAAAACAAGAAATCTAAGAAAAATATCAAAAATAGGAAAATACGAACAAACACAAAAAAAAAACCAGAAATTTAGGAAAGAAAATGAAAATTTTAGAAAATTGAAAAGTAACAAAAAAAATAAAAAATATTGAAAATAGAAGATTTAGGGAATTTAGAAAATAATAGAAAGGAGGACCATTAGGCCTCAGCTTAAATTTGAATTTAACTCAAATTAACCTAGTCCATATATGTAATTTAATTATACATATAAATAAGACATAGGCTAATGATCTAACAGATAAACACATGGACATAACATTAGGTTTAAACAGAAGGTTACGGGTTCGAAAGTTGTCGAAGGCAAAAGTATAGAAAGTCTTTTTATTTTTTAAAAAATAACATACTGCCACATTAGAAACTACCATGTATCAAGATTTCATTATGTTGCATATCCTGATATGTAGCAACATTGGGTTAGACAATGTTGACATGGTGCTACGTATCATACCACGTCAGTTGCTACGTATCACATGAGGACACGTAGCACACGGTCGCTAGATATCGCGGCTGACATGGCACCACGTCGATCGCTTTTCTCTCCCTTTCCTTTCTTTTTCTCACATTTTCCTCCACTTTGCCCAGCAAAACAAACACGACCTTCACTTTAGCCTCATTTTTTGCACAAATTCCACACACGCATGTGTAATTTCTTACTCTGATCCTATTCTAAACATGACTTACTATGAATTGAATTCAAAAACATGTCTAAATCCAGTCAAATATGCATTCAAATCGAGCTCCAAAAGTCGGAAAAAACTAAAATTTCATAAATTTTATTTAAACTGAATTCGAACTTTCCTTGTTTTCTAAGTTGAATTGATGTATAAATAGGAGTCTTAGGCTCATTTCACAACACACATGACCAGAGAAGAGCATTAGAAATCACTTACAAGCTCTCTTTCTCTATTCTTGATCACTCTTTCTCTCTCTACACCCACCAAACCTCTCTCTGTCTTCCACTTTCTCTCTCTAGCGACCTTTCAAAGGCGCCACCACCTTAACTACAATCCCCACACTCCCAGCTTTCACCCACTACCCATTTCAACTGCCACCGTGGTTGCTAGTACCCTCCATTGCCGGACCTTAACCACCGCATCTCTCGATCACAGCCGTAAGCAATTGAAGATAGCGGCTATCCACCCCTTTGTCACGTTCGTGATCAATGGAAGACGGCAACTATCCACCCTTCGATCACACCCGTAACCCCCTCCAACCTACTACCCTCTTCTCTCCTAACTAACCCGACTCGAACCTGACCAACCTGACCTGAATCCGCTTCAAGTCCGGCCCACGTACCCAATTGCGTTCGAAGCCCAATTTTTTCTTTCTTTTTTTTATTTAGTTGTTATTATTTTTTATTATTTTATATTGCTAGCATTGTTTTTATTTATTTATAATTGTGAATGTAAATGTAATAAAAAAAAGAAAGAAGAAAAAGAAGAAATTAAAAAAGGAAAAAAAAAAAGAAAAAGGGAAAAAGAATAGTTTATTCTTTTTAGAATAGTAGAAATAGATAAAATAAAAAATAATAATAATAAAAATAAATAGGTTAGTGGATAAACAATCATCTTATCACTTAGAAAAACATTTTCGAAATAAACGAAATATTTCAATCCATATTCAAAGTTAGGGCATTTTAGACTTTTTTCAAAAACAAAAGTAAAATAAAATAAATAAATAAAAGTTCCAATTTATGACCTTGTTTTTTAGAAATTTCCTTAAATAAACCACGTTGGGCTAAAAACATAAATCCAACGTATTTTTCAAGTTAAAGCAAACCCAACCTACTAAAGTTTTACAAAAAAAACTACGTACATTTAATCCCAAATAGCAGATATGTAGGCACCTACAAGGCAACAGTAAAAAAATAAAAAAACCTAATTTTCCTTTTTAGATTACTTAAATTATCTAATTAGAGTAACTAATAATTGAGTTTTGTTTTATAGAATTAAAAGGTGATTTTTAAATATAAGGTTAAATTTGGAAGGTGAATGGTACCTATAAAGGTTTAAAAAACCTAACCTTCGAATCCAGATCTCTGGTTTCTAAAGCCATTATTTTATAAAATTGGTTTATCCGTTAGACTAATAGCTTAGTTATAACCAATCCACTCAATTGGTTATAACTTAACCATTTTTTCCTGACTTTGATCGGGTAACGACTTCAATACATTTTCAAAACAAAAACCAGTTTTCTTTAAATCCTAGTCAAGATTCAGTATTAAATGGGTAAAGTTTAATACTAATCAATTTAAAGAAGACTTAATTTACAAAAATCGAGAGTGAAAAAACCAAGCTCGACAATAGGTTTTTGGTCTAAATATAGTTGATACTAGAATTTTATAACTATATTAAAGCTAGAATGTAAGTCAAGAACTTCCTAAGTAAAAACCTAATTTAAGGTGGTGGGTCAGAAACTTAATAAAAAACTAGGTCAGAACCTTAGTTAAAACATTAGTAAAAAACTTAAGCAGAACCTATCTCAAGTCAACTGAAAATTAGATAAACAACTAAAGAACCTACTTATATCAAAATGTAATCCTACTTAGTAATGAAAATAAGTTCTTACTTTATATGTAAATTTAAAACTGAAGTTGTGAATTACCTTCTAAGGATTATTAATAAAGATCACAAATGCGACATATGGAAGCACATGACGTTATGCCCAGGTAAGTTAGGATCGATGCTTAATGGCATATTGAAGTATCATATTAGGATACTTAGACAACTAAGAATGCTTGTTTGTGGTTATAGCTAAATTGTTTGTGCATATGTTATGTGTTTGCTTAGGATACTGATTGTTAATTAGGAATTGAACTCCAAGTATTATGTTCTGCTTAAACATATATGATATCTTACGTGTATGAACTTGGTTGCTAACCTAATAATCTAGACTAATCTTAAGTTGACTAAACATCTAACCTAATATTCATGATAACCCAATAAGAGGTAACAATTAAGTTGTCAAACTAAATACCGACGCATTCGTTAAGGATAACAAAAATAGTCATTTTCCCACCCTTAGTCAAACTAAGTAATAGGAGAAGGGGTTACGGTAAGGTTGAGATCCGTGGTTTGAATGTTATCTAGGGAGGAAGGTGCTTTCCATTGCACAAGCCTGGATTTAGTCTAATAGTGTCGCATTGAAACTCTTCAGAATTCAGGTTAAAGTGGACAAAATTACTCTAACTTCACAATAAACCAGTTAAATATTGTAAGGTGCTATACCATTTGTCTGTTGCATTTGCATTTAATTAATGATTAAATAACCATGTTTGTAATGTATTCTTACGACTCTATCCCTTCTTACTGAACTAGTTAAACTCACATCCCTATAGATTATTTCGCAAGTGTAAAGTAGTACCAAAAGATGCCTCATTATACTTGTCCACAGGTTAATTTCAATGTACTGGGGAGTGAAGTAAAGAAGTCTAATGAATGGAATCAAGCTCAAGTCTCTTTTGTTTTTCTTTTGTGAGAGGATCATAAGATCTTCCTTGGAGGCCTTATAGTTTTCACTGGCTAGTTATTATATACATATTTAATGTAGATCTATTGTGGAGATGTAAGTTTCTTTTGAAAACTTCAGACTCTTAATGTATATAAGATTATGTAATGAACCGGTCTATCTATAAGTATAAGAAAATGTATAATGTAAAGTGATACTCCACAGGTTTATATACTATAGGTACCCATCTGACTACTTCAAAGCTGGTTGAGTCGCCATTCACCTTGTGTGGATTATACCTATGTTAGCAGCTAATGAGGGTAGCTTCTAACCTAGGTTGATTTACACTGCAGAATGGTTACAACTCCTCAAGTTTAGGGCGTGACAACCATCACAACCCAAGTTACCAAAGGATTCATACTCACCTACATACTGTTTAGTTTTGAAGTACCATACAAATTGATCACCGATAATGGAAGGCAATTCAACAGCGATTGGTTCAAAGACTTCTGTGATAAACATAACATCAAATTAACGGTTAGGTTAAGGCTATCAATAAGATAATCCTCAATGGTCTAAAGAAGAGGGTGGAACAAGCAAGAGGTAGGTGGCTAATGAGCCTTCGAACATACTTTGGGAATACCACACAACGTATAAAACCACAACCAAAGAAACCCCATTATGCCTCAAGTTCGAATCAAAGGTCATCCTCCCGATTGAGTTGGAATTACTGATCAATAAGATCCAATACTTTAACATGAATGCCAATTAGATGGCCCTATAGGCGAACCTTGACACCATTAACGAAGTGCACAATGCCACACCACGCATAGTGGCCTATTAGTAGCAAGCTGCCTGATACTACAACTACAACGCTCGATACATGGTTTTCCACCTCAAAGACTTAGTGTATAGAAATTAGAAGCTGACTAGTTTAGAGGGATGGCGGGGCAAGCTCACCCCCAATTGGAAAGACCTTATATGAGTTGTTTATGACGTAGGAAAAGGTGCTTATAAGCTCGAGACACTGGAAGGACGACCTATCCCTAAGGTATAGAACACCTAGAATCTAAGACCCTAATTTCCTTAAGTACAATGACAAGAATCAAAAGCCCTTATAACCATGGTTGAATGCAATAAATTGATGGGGTTTCCTGCATGTGTCTCTCTTCTCCTCCCACTTCTCATGCATCTACACAACACTTGCCCAGGTAGATTTTCATCCCTAAGCATACTTCCCCTATTAGTCTTTACACTAATACGGTGGAAGCATGCAAGGGCATCAATTTACATTGAGTCTTAACCTTGGGTTAATTTTCATCCCTAAGCTTTGCCTAAGTTAGTTCCTACACTAATGCCACAGACACCTCTCCCAAGCATCGATTTACATCAAGCCCTCAACCTTGGATTGATTTTCATCCCTGGATTGATTTTCATCCCTAAGCTTTGCTTAAGTTAGTTCTTACACCAATGCTACGGGCACCTCTCTCGGGCATTGATTTACATCGAGCCTAAAACCTTAGGTCGATTTTCATCCCTAAGCTTTGCCTAAGTTGGTCCTTACACTAACGTTGCAAGCACCTTTCTCAAGCATCAATCTACATCGAGGCCCCCATCTTAGGTTGATCCTCATCCCTGAACACTTCTCTATGTTAGACATTATTGTAGTAAGTATTAAACACAATTTCGAGTTAAACTGAACAATGAGAACTAAAGAGTAAAGGAAAACAAAATAAGCAAGCAACAAGCAATGAGTGAAAAGGGAAAAACTTTATTTAGATAATGAGATGAAGTATGAAGCTTAATGGGTCGGCATATTAACCCCAATTACATCTAAAAAGAAAATTAAACAATACAAAGGCATGTAGATACTTTCTATGCTACAGCAATACACTTGACTCGAATAGATGCCTTAACTCTGACTTGGCTTCTCACTCAAAGCTTTTCTCCAAGAGGAACTCCTCTTAAGTTCGACTCGGCCTGTAAGTTCCGAAGAGATAGCTATGACTACCTCCCTATGCTCCCACCGGTCAAGTTCCAAACTCCAAGGGTCCTAGTGACACTCGACCTCTAAGTGAAGGTCCCCAATCCACCTTTATAGCCTCTCTTCTACAAAAACAACATTAGGGACAGCTGATCCAACTACTCCACTTAGAGCATTAAGCTATCGAGGCCCCACTGACAACAAAGGAAGGTCAATGCTTCACTTAGAATGAACCAAAAGACTCGTGAAGTAAAGGATTCCCCACTAGTGCCTCGGTCCACAAGTTAGTATGGGGAAAAGACCCCCTCTATTGTTGTAGTCACCATGGCTACCCTTGCTTGTTGGGGTTCATCTGGGGTAGTGCATGTAAAAGCTACCCAAAACCTCTTGTAAACGAATGCCCTTACAGTGAAGCTACTATAAACGAGTGAAGGGTAGCGCTCAAGCCCACCACATCCCCCCCTTCCCCTCCCCCTCCTCTTTCGCTAGCTATTATTAGGATAAAAAGAGGGGAGGACCTAAAAGCTACGTATGCCTCCCTATTACAACTCGGGATTTACCCACTACTACCAACAGCTATCTATGCCTCATGATCATAGCCCGAAAGAAGAGATCAAGGAAGACCCCTCCCCAACTCAAGTACATAATCCCTCAACATGATCACCTTAGACATGCTCATGCCAACTCTCATCTATACCCCACTGCATTGTCTAAGTGTTTGGCGTGGCAAAGCAATGACCCACACACCCTTTATATAGAAGCCATGGGATGTCCCCAACCATATACCTGTCGGCCATCGTGTAACCCCAACATGTTAGGAAGCTAAGTAACATTTGGGGAATTAATGATGTACCTTACGCGCGCGCATTAAATACCTTTTGGAGGGTGCTCTACTCAAGGCATTCCATTTGCTAAGAACACACTTTGGCAAAAATAAACTCTACCAAGAAGATAGCCTATGTCAACAAAGATCTACCCAATCAAAATTACTCTACCAAGGAGATCCTACGACGTCACCACAAGATACGCTTTGATCGACTCATCGTCCTATGATACTAAACCCTTACAAGAACTCGAAGAAGCACAATCTACTCGGGAGATAAGATACATCAACCTACAAGTAAACATCATTGCAAGTACAAAACACTTAGACAAAAATCAAGAATGAATGCAAAGTAATAGCACATGGGTAATTGAGCAAGCCCACAAATAACTAACAGTAAGCAGGTACAAACTACCTGCTTGGTGATAAGGAATTCAAATAATCTTACAAGGAAACAAGGGGCATAGGTCTATTCAAGAAGCATCATCTTTGGCACAAAAGACTTAGATAAAAAATGAATGGAGTTCTACAATCAAAACACAAGAAGCAATGACCAAGGGAAAAGAGAAAGGAAATCAAAGACAATTATGAGAAATCTCATTCATTGAGGTTTTCGGCAGTTACATAAAGGGAGGTCAGCACCCCGAACCCCTGCCAAAATGAGATTACAAAAATCAGAATGGGAATGCATCGCCCACACCATCTACAAAATAGAAAGAAAAAGTTTAAATATGTTCTTAAGCATCTTCGACCTACTACTGCTCTTGTTGTTGTTATTGCTGTAGCTCTTGCCTACCCTCCCCATCACCACCTCCTTCCCTGAAGCCCACATTCAAGCCACTGTTAGAAGTTTTTAACAAGTCACCAGACAAATTGCCACCTGGCCTACCTTTAATAGCAATTTCAAGTTCATCCAACCAATTTAAGAAGGATAAATTTGCATCAAGCATGTTCTGCCGAACCTATTTTTGTACCTCTTCTACCATTATATAACGAACCATAGTGATGGCTTGCTCGATCAAGAGGCCATCTAAGGTCTATAAAATGATATCCCACTTAACTTTGGGTGTTAACCCCTCCTCTTTCAAGAGCTCAGACTCCCTCTTACCAAACTCGGCTCATAATTTGTCTAACTCTTCCCCCTTGCCCTCAGCTCAATAGTCAGCTTATCCTTAGTACTTTTGCAGATTCCTCAACCATCTTCATGTCATCCTTTAACTTGCCCACTTGCTCGAGGAGCTCCCTATGCTAGTGCTCCAGATTGCTAAACATGACGGCTAAGTCATCGCAGATCTTCTTCTCCTCTTCCAGTGCCTTCTAGAGCCACTCAACCTCAGCCCTCGCCTAACTTCCCTCTGACTAAAGGTATACCAATTGTAAGCAAGAATGAAATCCAACAAGTCATACAATTGTGAGCACAACACACAGTCAGTAATCAAACTAAGGCCAAGCACCTAGACAAAAACACATAAGTAGCTTACCTCATTATGCCACCTCAACAATTCTATTAAGGCCTCTATGTCATCCCTCCCTGCAACAAGTCGCCCAAACTATGCTTGTAATTGCTCAAACCTCTGGGCAGGCTGATCCATAAGCTATATAGGTGTTGCTCGCCTCTGACGACTAACTAAAGGATAGACATCCTATCATCAAGAATCTTAATGGCATGTACACCAGCGCTTTGAGGAGTTCGCTTTGAGCTCTCTTGCACTACGTCCACCCAAGCACCTTGTGCTAAAGGCCTCGGTATGACAACTGTGACCTCGACTTGAACCTCCGAAACCAAACCACCACCAAATGCCCTCTGGCCCGACCTCAAAGTCTCCAATGGCACTCCTCTTGGCACATCACCACTACCTTGTTGTACAACCTCGAGAAGTGTCTACTACCTTCCACTTTTCCTCTTTTACTTTTTGAAAGGGCAACATGAGGTCTCCCTTTCCCCTTCCAATGTAAGCTGCTTCCTCTTCTCAGGCCTCGAAGTACACTTGAGTCGCCAACTTTACACAACAAGAAGCTTCACCCTCACTCTCTCCATAGCCAATTCTAAAGCTACAAAAGAACTAGAAAACTCATTAGCAAAACATAGTAAAACAAAGATAGCTTACTTACTAAGCTAAGGACAAGCAGCTTGATGTCTCCTACTCCAACGATAAGGCGATGCAGCACAATAGACAACCAACCGCTCCTCACCGACTAATCACAGCAAATACCTGTCTCCATCCCAAACAATGAAGCACCATCTTTATACTTCTAGCATATTGACAGAAGATTTAGTTTTTTCTAACTCACCAAATTCAACAACTCGATGCTGGTCATTACATTCTCATCTCCCAAAGCCTTCAACTTCTTGCCCTAAATAGGTCATCTCCACTCAATTGGGAAATCAAGTAGCTTAGGAGCACAAACATAATAAAAGAACTGCTTCTACCCTTCAACCTTGTTCGGTGGCTTATCAAAAATACCTAAAGCCTTGCTTCAAGTAAGGCCATATACCCACCCATCAGCTACCCTCTTCATATGGAAGAAGTTCCTAAATGACTAAGCAATCGACTATCACAACTCCTAAATGTACAACATCTTAAAGGTAAGCTGCTAAATCCATACATTTGTATTAAGACTCCCAAGAGCAACATTGAAGACCTTAAAGAACTCCAAAAAGAACTCTGAAAAAGGAAGGAGAAGATCGAGCTCGAATGGCTTTACATAAATACCAAATGATTAGTCATCTCCTATATCATAAGCTCACTACCCACCCATAGGCACCTCTACTTGCCACTTAGGTACTACTCTCATGACCCAACTAACTAACCTCAACTTCTCTTCACTCGCCATATAAGGAATAAGAGCATACGCATGCTCATTCATGTTAGTCATCCACAACAATTGCCTAACTCTATCCTCCTTACCATCTGAGGGGTACACATTACGGGGTCGTCACTACGTATACTCCCTCCTTTCCTCCAAGATAGTATCGCCCCATCTCCCTCTCTTACCACCACTGCCATTTCAGGGGGAATAAGGCTATCACCCCCTATTCAAGACGAGCCCCACAACCTTCATCTACCTCCCTTAAAATAGAAGAATGGGAAGACTTACTCTAATTGTCAATCGTACTCTGATCAACCATTGTAAATGGTTAATAAGGAATTAATGCACACAAGGAAAAATAACTAGCTTGCAAATAGAAATTTTGGTAAAGTTTCCTCTAAGTAACTAGAGCAAAGTGAAAAATAAGAACCCAACCCCCTTTTATATAGATAAGCAAAGGGAGAAGGCACATGGTTTCTCCCACTTTTGAGGCACGAACTCATGAAAGGATGTGCGTTAAACCTTAGCCATCCACATGCCCCATTTCCTTAGTTAAAGGCCTCGATCTATCTTTGCACATGGATCCATGATGTGGCCAGACAACAAGTTACCCCACATGCATAACTGCTCTTTAGAGACCATCAATACGTGTCACATTTCCCAAGGACAGTCATCATAACACATCGAGTAACCTGCCAGTCACATTAATTACATAGGAACCCAGTGTATGGTAAAATGAACCCAACTAAAAGCATCTTTCATCACAATCCCAAATAGCTTAACTAGCCCCCAGCTTAGAAGAGTAAACAGCCCAGCCTTAGCCCGGTTACCTCATACGGATTACTCTCCTCGCGTCTCAAACACTAAAAAGAGTGGGGGGATAAGTGTTGACACTCAATTCTCATCCGGACACAGGCCTAACGAGTGAGACACATCATAAGGGACACCGAAGTGTGCTCAAATGAACTGCAAGCTCATCCAATGCCTTAAGACCTTTCCATAAAGCCATGTACTCGTACCAAGGGATATGCAAGCTATTGGCAAGCCCATCTTCTATACCATGACCCACTTAATGAGCTAAATAAAACTCCTCCAAGCAAATTGCCCCTTAATCATCAAGCTAGCATGCACCAATTGCATGGCGTAAGCTCAAAGCTCAACTTGCCCCCAATCAGGCATTAACCAATTCCTTCCTCAACATCCTAGCTCATTAATGGACGTTTGACATCTGTAGTACGACCAGCACACCTAGTAACCCCTACCAATTGTTAGGTCTCTAAGCTACAGATTTGGTGGTCTAGCCGACCACAGCATACGGTTCATAGTGAAGCTCAGTATATACCGCAAAGCATACTATCTATTAGCAGCAAGTACGAACAAACCTCTAATCGCCACATGTTTAGGTAACTTGCATAAAAGGCACTAGGCACCATGAAGTAAGAGAGAATGTTCCCTCTCCAAGAGATTTCTCCTCCCTTTTAGAACTTAAGTTCAACATACCACATACATTACAAATACACATTGGCTAAGCATGGTCTTTTAGGTCTTAAGTACTCACCTCCATCTTCCCTTAGTCCTCCTTATTAACTTGAGCGTCAAAAGAGCCACACCCATTGAGGGCTTTTCATAGGTATCAAGGAGCAGAAGACAAAGCCCTAGTCTACTCTCCCAAGCTCCATACGAGTCCGCTTACTCCATTTGGTTTAACCACGATCAACAATACTGATGTGTTGATAGTAGCAGAAGATGATGATAAGATGGTAGTAGTAATGGTGGTGAAGGCATGTAGAAGTACAGTAGCAATTTTAGTTAGTAGTAATTATATATGAAATCCTTTAGGAGATAATAATGGTGGCAAAAGTGGTGCATTAGCAGTGTAGGTTATGATTATGGTTTGGTAGTCGAAGTAACACCATGGTAATGCAATCGTGTTGATAGTCCTAATAGTGATAGTACAATAATAGTTGAGGTAGTAATGATAATGATTGAGTAGGGATGGTAGTGTACTAGTGAGATTATGGTGTTGGTTATGGTAATGTTGGTATTGGTGGTAAAGTAGTGGCTAAGGTGGTGGAGAAGTTGTGGTGATGGCATTTAGGTGTTTGAGATAGCAATGATAAGGTTATGGTAATAGTCTAGTAGATATAGTGGTGGTGATGGTTTCATGATAGCTCGAGACATAATAGTGGCAGATGTACATGCTAGTGGTGGCAATAGCAACATCATTGCTAATTTGGTATTGTAAAGGTATTATGCAATGGTTGTGAGGTAATAGAATATGATACTTTTGATGTAGAACATTAAGGTGATGTGAAATGATAGTGGTGGTAGTGATAATGGGGTAGCAAAGATAGCAATGCAATGGTGGTAATCGTATAATAATTGCAAAGGCAGCAATAATGGTAGTAGTTATGTAGTTGTTGTGGGGTTCATTAAGGTTTTGGAGAAACAACCTTATATTGTCAAGTGACAATATACTTTTGTACTATATGATAGGTAATAAAAAAAATTTAGGTCTTGTACTGTCCATTGCACAATCCAATATGTACACCTATTATACAAATTAAACATTATACTAAATGTTTTGTCCAATTTAATACCTTAAAATTAAGTTATCAAGAAACAATCTTCATCTTATAAAGCTCATTTTGTAAACAAAGTCATTACAATAGATGTAGAAACTTTGAATGGGTTTTCAATACCTACTTGCATTTTGAAGTTTGTGGAGAAACAGTGTTTTAGGCGTGATATTTTCAGTATTAATTATTGCCAAGTGTTGTCTCTAATTCAAGACACCCCATTTTCGCATGTTTGATTTTAGTCTTCAACTTAGATGTGGTAAAAAGATAAAGGTAGATACTCTTACTTTAGAATTCAAGGTAGAAAGTAACCCTTTTTTGTTTACAAGAATTATTTTTGTTATAGTTTATTTGAAAATTTGAGTTTACAAAAATGTAAAAGAAAAAGAAAAAAAGTGTCCTAAAGTATATTTTCATGAATAATGATTCTTTTTTTTTTTTTTGGGTGGATTCTTGTAAACTAGAATTTTCCTTTATC